>CM033741.1:2782331-2991401 GCA_019671005.1 Hibiscus mutabilis | reverse complement strand
TGAGTAGATTTGAAGACACTAGGTCCTTGTTTGAATAAATTTGAAACTTTAGGTCCTTTATTCCACTTAGTCAAAAGTTAAATTTAAAAGTATATTTGAAGCACATTTTCAATATTTTATAATATTATTTTGAAAAAATAATCTATGCACTATCTCAAAAAAAATTCTATAAACAAATTTAATTTAGAGTTTAAGGGATTAATTTTAATATAGAATTCATAATTTATGTTTTACTGATTAAAATTTATAGTTTATGATTAAAATATAGGTTTTAGAGTTTAGTAGATAGGTTTTAGATTTTAGGTTTTTAAAGTTAAAAAATTAAAATTTAATTTTGAATATGAATTTAGACATAGTTAAAGAAAAAAATCGCTCTCGGTGCATAAACGTAATAATCCTATTATATTTTTATTGCTTTATTACCAAAAATCTTTCTAAGTCCAAAAGTTAGTCCATGGAAATCTCTCTCCTACCATTAGAGGTCCAACAAGGGATTCGAGTAACATAAAACCCAAAGCTGTAAATTCCCTTTGCATGCAATAAAGAAGGAAACGCCCAAACCTTCCACGCCATTTACCTTAACTATCCCTCTGTGACCCAAAATTCATGCTCAAACTCGAGTTTGCGCCATGTTTGATCTAAACGGCAGATCTTCATTACCATATCCTGCATAAATTGTTTTTAAAATATTTTATATTATTATTTATTTATTTTTACAATTAAATCTAAAGTATTTGTATTTTTTTGACGGTATGATTTCATACATGTACAGAATCATACACAAGAAATATTAGCATATGTCTCGTTAAAAACCTCTCTAAACCTAAATATAGTACATGTGCTAACACCAAATTAGAAAACAAATGGATATCCAAACATATACCAACAGTAAACTCAACAAAACACCAACACTAATCCCAAACTAATACTCCTACGAATCAGTCACCAAGCATATCCTCATGAAGCAGCCGTACGACCGAGTTTGGAGGCTCTGCCAATAACCGAATCTGCATACTACACATAGAAGAACTCCCCGCCAAAGCATCGGCCACTTTGTTCTCATTGGGCATGACGTGTTGCACTTGTACCACCCAATCACGCTGCCGAAGCTCACGGAAATGCCAACTCAAAGGGTGAGGACCAGCATAGTCATTACATAACACTCATATCGCATCCACGCTATCCAATTCAAGGACAATATTCTGAAATCCATCATCCCAAGTAAGGACTAAACCCACATTAGCAGTAGCACCCCAAAGTTCCGTATCGGTTAACGAAACATATACAAGTTAAATCGAAAAAAGATAAAAATATATTATCTAAGTCTAGGTCAAGCCACCTGGCCCCTGGAAACTCATTCTACCTACTGAAATTAGTATATTGATCAGATTAATGCTACATGATTTTAATTGTCGTTAGATATTTAAAAGGGGCAATAAAACTATTTATTTTTCCCTCAATAATTTGGAAGATCTGAACTTTTGAAGCCAAATTAAGATTTTATCGAAGATGTGCTTCTGTCAAATTCTACTTTCTTCCAAAAGACTTGATTTTCACTTGGGAAGCTAAAAATATACTTTTGAGTTAAATTTCATCATTGCATCCATATTTCACCTCGTAAATCAAAACACACAATTTCCACAATTAAGCTCAAAATATAATTAAAATATGAAGGAATTAAACACAACAAAGAGTATATCAATATAACCTATCAAATTCTCCCACATCTAATCCATGCTTGGCCTCAAGCATAGCCCAACTCAACATACCAACTCTCTTATCTACCTCCTTTCATCTCATTTAATATCTCACAATGCCAATAAAGTTAAGCGCACATCAAGAATTTGAATCATAATGACAATTAAGAGAATGAACATCAATCCACCAATATCAAATGCAACAAGACTTAACACCCTCACATGGTTTCATGCAAAACTCTCAAAGTGTTTAGGGTGCAATTAACTCTCAAAGTGTTTATCAAAGCATAGCACGATATTACCATAAGCTTACAAATGAATCAAATCTCCACCACTACATATGAATCGATGAAAAAATCAAAGGGTCTTTAGAAGGGTTGTAACGGGGCTTAGATAAGCGCATGGTAAAAGGAAAAAATAATGAAGGTTTTTGAGTCAAGACAAGAGTTAATGATATCAATTTCACATAACAACATCAACCATACTACCAACTTCTTGAAATTTATTCTCATATCTCATTTAAACACTAAGAAATTTTGTAGAAGTGACATTTATTTACATTTACAAACATGTCTCCAAATATCTTCAATCAATGAACAAACTTCAATTTTTCTTTTTTTTTGTTTTTTCATTTTTTTTTCTTTTTCTCTTTTTTTTGGTTTTTCAAGAACAACATTTTCCTCATGTCTTGACAAGGGTAGCAAAAAGAAGGGACAACAAACAAAAAGGCTTTGGGTTAAATTGTAGTAAGATAAAGAAAAGGGGAAATAGGCTAAAATTAGCTAACAAAGGGGAAAACATATGGGTAGGGTTTTTGAAAGTCTAAGAAATAAGTTAAACCTAGCCCTTATCATCTTAAAGCATCAATCCAAAAATGTGATCTCAAAATGCATTCATAAGCAAGTTCTAGAATAAACATGTAAGCTCGACACACTCAACAAAAAGAAAAATGAGCAAGATTTGATGAATTGCTCTTAGGCTCAAAATATCACCAAAGTGTGTTATTTGCATTATGCCATGTGCATTTTTCAACTAACAAACCAATGAGATGTAATCAAAATTTTAAGAAAACACTAGTCATGCTTATCACTTTCATGCATTATAATTCAAACCAAGATGAATCCAAAACTTACAAGGTATTCCAAGATATTAAACAAAGAATCAAGGTTTCGAATGAGAAAGTCAACATATACGAAATGAAGCACACCAAAATCCAAGCACAAAAACATAGTTTTCAAAAGAAGACGAAAAAATTGATTTTTTTTCACAAACTTAAATGAAAACAATCTAGCAAATGAAATCATGTATGAAATATTTCCCCCACACCTAAACTCTACATTGTCCTCAATGTATATCAAAATATATTGCTCATAAAGAAATTAAAAGAGAAAGAGAACTCCCCTAATGTGTGAGCAAGCCAGACTGAGATGGTTCAAGGTGATGGTGGGAAAGAGGTGAAACTCTCATGTGCTGGAAGTTGTGAACCAAGACATCTCAAAGTGAAGAAGTCATTTCTTTAAAGGCATCTGCAACAACAAAATCAGAAGGTTGTTGGAAGTAAAGTGTGGTCACGTCTTATAAAAATTAATCTCCTGCAAAAAAAAATTGAACTTCTTCACTAAATCATCTAAAACTAAAAATAAATTGAATTAAAAAAATAGAAAAACAACAGGAATAAAAATAAAGCATTTGGGTTGCCTCCCAATAGCACAATTGTTTAACGTCGGTTTGCTCGACGTAACCATGGAGCATTTCGGTCATCTAATTCCCACTAAATCGAATTTTAGTTCCCACTATTTCCCAACGCTTTCTTCAGGATAAACATCGAGAACCTCTCTCTTCTCTTTCAGCATCCTTAAGTTCATGCATAAATCTTTAAAAATTGCATACTCGGGAGTTTTCTTGATATCATCCAACAATGGTATGTTAACCTTCACCTTTCTAATTGTATCCAAGATCTCATTATGCTCATCTTCCTTTGGTTTAGCTAACCTGCTTGGAAAATAAGGTAATGGTATATAAGATGAAAGAGGTAAGGGAGGATTTAATGTTACCCTCAGTGTCAGCCTAGATGAAACTATGATTTCATCCTCGCTCTTACTCTTCTCGGCTTCTTTAGGTGAAGTCAATTCTGAAGGAATTTCTTTATGCTCATTAGCGAGATCTCACAACAATTTTCTTTTGGATTCACCTCAGGTTGAGAATGTAGTTCTTCAAAACTTTGAGACTCTAAATTACTAATTGACATGGCCAATTGAGTAATTTGATTGCCCAAATTTTGATTTTTTTCCCCTAATTTATCGTTGCAATGCTTGAGTTGCTTCACCTGTCTCCCTTGCTTCATGTCGAAGTTCATAAATAGAGTTAGCAAGGCTCATAACAATATCTTCCAAAGACGGATCTGAATGTGAAGATTGTTGTTGCGTGGGAGCTTGAGCAAAATTTTGAAGGTAATATATATCTTGTCCTTCATAGCCCAAATCTGGATAATCTTTTCATCATTGATTGTAATGATTAGCAAAGGGATCATAATTCCATCGTGGTTGACCAAGAAATCCATCGTAAGCATAAATATCTTGCGCTGAATTACGGTGCAATGTTGGACACATGTTCGTAGGATGACCTTGAGACGGACATATTCTACAACCGTTTGCTTTTTGTACCTGCCTTATAGCAATTTGACGAACCAAATGGTTAAGTCAGAAAGTTGATTTTCAATAGAATTTAATCTTACCTCATCAACTTGGCTAAAGGATCCATATGCGCTTGTAGAAAACATGGTTAAAAATTTAAAAAAATAAAACTAAAAAATGAAACAAAAAAATGAGACACTAAAATAGCTCCCCGAAAATGGCGCCAATTTTGGCAGGGTTGTCGAAGTCCTGCAAAATTAAAAAAAAACTGATTTTACTAAACTAACTTGTAATAATAGTGAGATCAGGTCGAATCCCAAGAGAGCTGAAATTAGAATCTCAAAGCTTAAACAATGAGTAAAATTGGGGGGTTTTGGTTTATCAAGTTAAAATTAAAGAAAATAAATAAAAACTAAAAATAAAAGTAACAAAGATCAATCTTACCGAACTTCCAATTCAAAGGTGTGATTTTCATCCAACCGTAACTTTGATCATAGGCTTAAAGATAAATTTCTCATATCCAATAAATTAGTCTACTTGGGAAACACCACAATAAACAATTATTTTCCTTGTATAATTGATTAGTCTACTTGAGGGAACACCGCAACAAGTATTCAAACCAAACCTTACCATTAATAAAATTAATGATAGCATTAAAATTCATAAGAATGACTAAAACAAAATCATTCAAATTAATCTTGCACCTTTATTTCCCTAGGGACTATCAAGCGTGATGTGTAGTCGACGAACACAAAACATGAGCCTTACCCTTTGCTACTTACGTCATGGATAGCGATAGAACATTCAATATCGAATTAAGGCGTCAATTTAATCAATATCAAACATTCACAAAAATAAGAACAAGAAATAAAGATTACTTGGATTAAAGGATAAATACTAGTTTAGTACAAGCCTCACAAAATTACAGCAAAATCGCTTCACCCTTGAATTAGAAATAAAATCTTAACCACACGTGGTGGAATAAGAACACAAGAGAAAAGAGACGTCGAAAGATTGATTCTAAGATACTCTTTAAGAGACCTATTGAGCTCTTTATATAGAGAGCAAAAACCCTAAACCTAAAAGTAAATCTCCTTTAATTGAGTTCTAATCAAATAAGGAAAGATAAAATAAAGGAAAATCTAAATAAATAAAATCCTAATTAATAAAAGAGATTGATTATTGGTCCAATACTTCTAAAATACTGGAAATAATCATAAAAGTAGGCTTCATCACGGATTTGGCTTCAAAAGTTCGGAACTTCACATCAGACGCCAGTCTCGCATCAGTCGCAAAGCGTGGTCACGCCTTATCGAAGATGAGCTTCTGCCCAATTCTACTTTCTTCCAAAATATTTAATTTTCACTTGGCAAGCTAAAAACATACTTTTGAGTTGAATTTCATCATTGCATTCATATTTCACCTCGTAAATCAAAACAAACACAATTTTCACAATTAAGCTCAAAATATAATTAGAATATGAAGGAATTAATCACAACAAAGAGTATATCATTATAACCTATCATTGTCCGAATCTAAATTTTTTAAGAAAAACAATATTTTATTTTTCACTCAAACCACTCAATAAATTCTAAAAACATATAGTAATATTTAACTTAACATAAGTTTTAAAAATTATAATACGATGCAAATATAAGAACCACCAACATCACAATCTTATTTCTCCGCATAGTCATTTTACAGGTGAATTTCATGGTTAACATAATCAGAATGGTCCATGACATAATTACATAAAAATAACGTTTTATTTTCTAAAATCATATTAAACCTGTAACAATAAAATACAATATCATACAGATTAAACTTACTTTAGACCTGTCTACTTTATATAGTATTCAAATCAATTGTCAACATTTTTTGCTTTGTTACTATATAAATAAAAATACAAATTATTAAAATATAATATTTTAAATATATCATATTTGTTTTTATTATAATTCTGGATAGTAAAGCTAGAAACTAACTTCGAGCTGTCGATTGTGTTTAATTTAGTTATATCATTACTAATGTAACATTTACGAGGACAGTAAGTATATTTAATCTTTCGAATTAAGGATAGAGAAAAGTCTAGATAATCTAAGTAATATATAAAATATAATTCAAATCAACTATCGTGTAAAACAAATTTTATGAATAGTCTAAAAGATTGATGATAAACATATCATGTTTGGATCATATTTGATTTTTTTTCTAACATACAGTTGATGCAAGGAGTGTACTACTCTTCTTGACTCATAAAAAATATTGAACATTTAAGTATACTCTATCTCACATTATTTTGTGTATTATATTTGTATTAAACGATACTAAACTGAATAAGCATTTGAATCATATTTCTAAATGCTGAATCTGCTTTAATTTAATACAATCATGTTTATACTAGAGCTTAATATTGGTCAAAAACATAGAGAAGGGCAAAATTCATTGTGTTTCTAAAAAGCTGTGAGCAAAGCAAAGTGGCCTCTGAACTCTGAAGATTTACGTTGTATATGTAAATAAAATTGGTTTTTTAATAGTCTAAAAGGAATTACAATATGGTATTTATATATATATTTATTCTTAATCTTTTGATAATGCACATATACCTTACAAACAAAGTGATTAAATCTGAATCTACTTAGACGAGCATCATCCGTTTTTCTATTGGGACCAATGACGAATCCACGTATAATGTAGGGTGAGCCCGTGTCTACCCTAAACTTTTCACAATTCACACATTTTGTCCTCAAATTTTTTATTTTTATGAATTAATCCTTAAAATTTTATAATATTTAAAGCTTGTACCTACCTTAAAATTTTGAAATTTTATATGTGCCCATTCTCAAATATATTTATAGATCCGCCACTGACTGATACCAATTATTGGGTCCGTAAATAAAACTTCCAATACTTAAAAGAAGTGTTAGCAAAAGGCTTAATAGGCAAATAGGTGCCCAAACTATGCTTTTTTCCAGTTAGGTGCCCAAACTATTTTTCGGGCCAAATTGTGACCTAAAATTTCATTCTGTGACCCATTTAAGGTTCGCCGTTAATTTTTTCTGTTAAAGGACACATGTCACCTCCAAAAAAATCCAAAATTATATTAAAAATAAATATAATTAATTATTTTTCAAAAAATCTCTAAATTTTCAGATTTAACAAAATAGCCCCCAAAATCCAAAATCCCTAAACCCCAAAACCTAAATCCCGATTTGGGCCAATTTTGCCGCCAATTGCCACACCGCCACCCACCACATCGGCCGCCGGACCATCATGGCCGTTTCCCCCACCACCCCGGCGCCGGAAATCGAACGACGGTGTGCGAATCGACGAAATTGTCGAATGGTTATTTCAAACAATTCACGACGAACGACGACAGAAGGGGCGACGAACGGTTGTGGGTTGTTCGGCGAGGGGAGGGCGTTTCATTCCGTGGCTGGCAACGCGGCCGCCGCCGGCGGGAGTGGTCGGATTTGGGGACTATTTTGGGAATATTTGAAATTTCAGGATCTATTTTTATTTTTATTTTCTTTTATTAAATTTATTTATTTTTAATATAATTTTAGATTTTTTTTGGAGATAACACGTGTCATTTAACGAAAAAAAATTAACGGTAAACCTTAAATAAGTCGCAAAATAAAACTTTATGTCTTAATTTAGCCCGAAAAATAATTTTAGTACTTAACTGAAAAAAGAAAACATAGATTGAGCATCTATTTAACGGTTAAGGCTTAGCAAAATCATAAAGTAGCATGAATATATGTATAGCATTAATGGTGCCGACCACCCATTCAGGCATTGACTTTAAAGGAGAAATAAATAAAATGGGGGAAGAAATGGAAACCCATGCAACATTGAAAATGAAATGTGAAGAAGAAATAGAAGTGCGTGTCCGTACCTTCGTCGAAAATCTGATACGGGAAACATCGACACTTCCAACTCCGAAACCCCACATTTATTACCTCCACGTGAATTGCTGCTCGCCTCCATTTCAATACTGTTAAATCCAACTTAAATTTTAAGACTTCAAATTCGATTCCAGCTATTAAAATTCAGTTTAATTGGAGAGATCAAACTTGGGTTTTAATCAAGTGCGTTCATCTAAGTAAAAAAAAAGGTTCAATTTTATTATTCTGAACATAATTTCAATTATTTTAATTCAATTAAAATTGTATTTAAGAGAGAGTGTGTGAAGAAGACATGGAAATCGAGAAATATGTTTCTTATTTTCCCAATAAGTGTAAGCCGCCCCATGCCGACCTCTCCCATTTTCGATTTTCATTTATTTATTTTCCCATGTCCTCGAAAGAGCACGAGTGCTCGAGGTTACCAATATTATTATCATTATTATATTTTTGCATGCATGAAAAATCAATGGCCGAGCCAAAGAAATGTTGAATGGTTTCACATCATAGGAATAGAACCATCCATTTGTTCTAGATTTCAGATTTCAAACCCTATGAAAAGTCGGCTCATTTAAGGGCTCGTTCAACATAGCTTTTTAAATTTTGGTTTGATGTTATTGTCCGTTTAAGAGAGAAAAGTTAAAATTTTTAATTTTTGCGAAACGTTCGTTTGAAACTTAAATTAAATAAAAGAAAATTCAAAAGCTGCTTTAATGCCTATTGAAAATAACCGTTCGATATTAATTTTCTGTTCGATAATCTAACACTCGTTGAAAAAACATTACAAAATGCGCTCTAAAAACAAAGAGCTCGATTATTTTATATATGATACAATATGGCTTTTCTTTTGTATATTTTTCACCAAGCTTGGTTATGGTACTGGTATCATTACATATTGCTCAACGATACAGATTCTAATTCAATTTAATTTCTTTTAAAATGTCATTTTGAAGACGCTAATAAAATTGTTTAATTATATAATCTTATGCAAGAAAGTTTACTTGAAAAAATATCACAATTACTCAATATATCATTCTATGCCTCGTGGCATATGTTAGATAATCGCTTTATAGTTTAAATCTAACTGGTGATCTTAATGATATATGGTGTTTTGTTCTACCTATATCATATGGATTCAAAACAACTTAAGGGTTCGTTTGGTTCTAGAGAATAAGGCACATTTTCGTTTTCATTTTCTTGAAAAATAAAAAAACGGTAAAGAAAACATGTTTGGTTAAAAAATTAAAAAAATAATTTTTAAAAAATAAAACAAAAATAAGTAAAAATTTGAAAACATTAAAAAAGATGTTTTCATTGAAAATGTTTTAGGAGAGTTTAAAATATAAAAATAAGTGTTTTTTTTAATTTTAACTTCATTTTAATCCGTGTTCGAATTCTTCTAATGATATTTTTTAAATCTTTGATTTATTTACTTATATTTTATTTATTATTATTATACTAATATTTTTTAACTATATTTTATTTAATAATTAATTTTCATTTTTATTTTGAAAAGCTATATACCAAACATATCTTTATTATTTTCATTTTTTGAAAACAAGTTTTCATTCCTATTAACCAAGTATATTTTCTAATTTTTTGAAAACAAAAAATGAATATTTTTTTAAAATAAAAATAAAAAATATTTTATAAAACCAAACAAACCCTTTGTTTATAGTTTGCATGAATTTATCAAAATTTAAAACCAAACATAAATGCAATCTTATTTTCGAACTGCATCTGTGACTGCTTTATATTATATGAGTGCAGGGTTGATATGGAAAGCAATTCGTATTCAAAAGGACAAAGTTGCTTGACAACATCTCGTGTGTTTTCCTCAACATGTATCCAAGCATGCTGTTATATCGTGGCTAGCAATTCTGGGCCGCCTTTCAACCAAGGACAGGTTGCTAAAATGGGGTGTTGTGGGTTCTGCTGTTTGCATTTTGTGTGATGATGGCGATGAGTCTCACGACCATCTTTTCTCGAGTTGCAGGTTTGCTGCGAGACTTTAGGAAGAGGTTTACTTGTTGAATGGTGTTGATTTGGATACTGTTTAGTCGGGAGGGAACATTTCATGGCTTCTCGGTTCAAAGGGAAGTCTTTGCGATCTTATGTGTTGCGAATTTCATGGAATGTTGTTGTGTACCATATTTGGAAGGAACGCAATCATAGGCAGTTTCGAGGCGAGACACGTGGATTAGAGGCTCTTGTACATGTAATTAAATAGATAGTGAGGGTTAATATAGCACAAAGATATATAAATAGTTCTTCTTTCACACATGACCCTCTCTGTATAGCATAAAGTTTTGCATAGGTCTTTTTAGTTACGTTTCATTGTAGCAAAACATTTTGTTTACTGGATAATAAAACTAATCTAATTGTCCAAAAAAAAATCTTATATTCAAATAGGATGATAAAAAAAATCAAACATACCTCATTTTTTCAAGTTATTTTTTTTAAGAAAAAGCTACTTCTATTGTTCAAATAAAATTGTCACTTTTATATTTTAAAACTATATCACTTAAACTATGGCCATGAAAAAATCAACAACCATTTAAATTCATATTAATTTTCTACCCTCTATTTTAGTTCTAAAAAAAAAATTAATTTTAAAAAAATAAAATTATCATTTGAATTTTTTCTCTTAATCAGTACGGAAAGATACTATCTTGTTTGGTGACCGTCCATCAATTTGTGATTTGCCACGTGGCAATGAAAGGCCAGACAAGCTTACCCGTACAAAAACCAAAAACCACAACAATATCTTGTGCAGTTAAGTGGGGGCCAAGATGATCCCATGGGAATTTGGTTCTTTAGTAAGGATTCGGAACATCCAGTTGTGTACCTGATATATCAATCTCAGCCGTCGGATCAACTGACTAAAGTGAAAAACTAAAAAGGAAAGGAGGAAAATATTGTTAGTCAACCTTCAAAAAATAATGTTGGTCGAAAGAGACATGACTCAGGTCATTTGGAAGACTCAGTGAGTCAAGCCAGACAAGGTTGCTTGTTGATTACTCGTATTGACTGGCATTACCCAGTATTTTGGACTTTGGCAGTAAACTTTATTCCCCTTTTTCACTGTTTGTAAAAAAAATGTTTTTAATTATCCAAATATACACCGTATTTTTGGATCAAAATCAAAATATATACTGTAGATTTGCGTGCTCTTAAAAAACATTTTATCATTTCAACATGTTACAAATTAACACTAAAACTTATAATGGTATACCATACTTTTTAAGAGCATGTTTTAGTATTTTTGAGCACATACTTTGCTTTAGTATAATAAATCTTGGTTTTCAGTTACGTATTTTGACAAAGCATGAATTTTGGTATAATTGAAAATTTGTGATGTACTGTTCGTATAAGCATTCAATGCCAATTTATGAAAAAGATAACACATGTTCATATTTTTATAAGAGAAAATTAGTTGGAGAAAATGTAATTCGACTTAAGCTAATAAATTTAGAGAACGTGAATTAAGTTTACAACCTACACATAATATTGAAATAATATAACATATTTAATGATTTTTGTTTAGGACAAGATCAAATTTTAGTCATATTGTTTATACATTGTTTGCGCCAGGATTAAAATTTAAAAATGAAAAGCACAAGAACTAAATTTTACCAAATTAAAAAATATGACAACTCACAAAGTACAAGGACTAAAATAGAATTTCACCAAAATTTAAAAAAAATATAAAAATATAAAGCATATAAAAAACTAAAAAGTTTTTAAAATGAAAATTTACCCCAAACAACGAATTACTAAGAAGTGTTAAGTTGGTAAAATAATATGAAATGAGTACTGAATTGGTATATATTTTTTGGGAGGGTTATATTAATGTACCGAAAAAGAAAACCATATACATCAGTGATAAAATATTATTAAGATAAAAACAAAAAACCAGTGAGTAGTGTACTAAGAAAACCCCGACAGCCATGTGTAGAAAGCATGCTGCATGGCATGTTGCTGGTTACAGATTCTTCTTACATTTCGTGTTTATATCATTTCTTTTTAATTATTAATTTAATTATCATCTATTGAGTTTAATTTAATAAGTATGTGTTGATACAATAGACAGTAGGACATAAAAGTGAATATAATTAATTATTTAATATCTATTTATTTATATGTGAAAAAGAATTTATATAATATAAATATTATATCAATTTTATATGTTTAAAAAATATACTTAATTCAATAATTTTCACTACGTCATACGATTATCCACGCATAATATTAAAAATAATAATTAAAACTGAAAACGTTTTATAATTAGGAAATATATAAAATCAATATGCACTGGTTATGGTATTTTGTTGGGATAAGTGTGATGGGCTAAAAACGACAATAATGAAGCAAGTATAATTTTAGTAGAAGAATCCAATGACCAATGAAAATTATTTTGTACTATGTGATAAATAAATAAATAAAAATTATTTTGTCTCTTCACTGTTCTCGCACCGTCCCTCTTAAAATCCCTTGCTATACTATAACCCATACAAATAAATATTATATTATAAAGTTGGATCAAATTCACGTTGAATCATTTTAATTACTATTTTTAAACCTATCAAACTCGTGATTTAGTAGATCAACATGAATTAATCCAATGCTTAACATGTTATGTTAGATGGACTTTAGCTGACGGCTGCTGACGAAAATTTTTTTGTAAAGATTTTGAGTTGAACTTTATTAGAGATAAATTTAAAATTATTTGAGCACATTTATTTAAGATCATTTACTTGATGAAAAAATGTGTTTGACTTTTATATTTAATTTAAATTTTATTATTTTGTGTTTTAAGTTTAAATTCGATTTGAGATATTTATTACATTGATTAACAGCATAAATATTTATTTAGGCTCGCAAACTCCTTATGCCAATAATTATCAAATCGAATTCAATTTTTAAGTAAATTATTTGTGTTTTTCGTCACCAATTTAATAGAATTGCAATAACATTATTAAGTTGATTTTGAACATTTTGGTAGCCTATTATTAAATTGTTAGTGGAATTATTGACATTACATTTTTAAGTTTCTATTTTCAAAAATACAAAAAAACTCAATATTTAAAAGTATTTTTTGGATTTTAAATATTTTCTTATATTTTCAAGTTTTTTAATTTAATATTTATTACATGTCACATAATACTCTACGTGGCACGTTCTTAAACTGCAATGTTTTTTTAACAAAAGAACAAAAATGAGATAACATGCTTTTTACCGGTCGAAATGAATTCATAATTATTTAACTATCGGTCAACAATCTATAGAGTTAGTGATTAAAATTCTCATTTGACACCATTCATCTCTCCTGTTTCCCCTGTTTTGTGGCTTTGAAACCTATTAAGAGCAAATCTCCCTCCCCTAATTTTATTAAAGGAATACATGTAAAAAGTAGACCCGACAAACTTGACTCGAGATTTGTATCGAGTTATTCGATCCGAGGCACGATATCAATCCGAACATTATGATTCGAATTTGATTTGAAAAAAAAATAAATTGAATCGAAAGCGACCCAAATTTTAATTGAATCGAAATAAGTTTGAACCGATTTTCAACCGAATCGAAGATGACCAGAAATGAAGAAAAAATATTAATAAATAAATAAAGACGACATGTGAATTATCGCACAACTCAGCATAAAAAAGTCATATGGGGTGTAAAAAGTCATATGGGGTGTAAAAAACTGACCCAACTTGAAACTCAACCAAATCCATATTGCCCCGACCCGATAGCCGAACCAAATCACAACATATTCAAATTAAAATCGAACTAGACCTGACTTAAACCAAAAATATTTAAACTCGAAATGATCCGAACCGCAACTATCCTAAATGACATGTTTGCCACCTCTAGTAAAAAATAAACTGTATGAATATATACCTTCTTTTATCAATCTCATGTATAATTCTTAGGTATTTAATTTAAGTAATATTTTTTAATTATTTCATTTATATATTATTGTTATAATATCTAATGTAACATATCTTTTTATAAAAAAATAATGATTTTATTGAAAAGATAAAAACAGTAAAATACACACTCTAATAAAAAATAATATTAGAATAACAACTAAGATAATTCTTATAAACAATAAAATTAAAATTTTTAATCTCAAGAAGCATGAATTTTTTTTAAAAAAATCGCAATAATTTCTCATCATCATTCATACAATTTAATACCATAATTTAATTTCGAATTATTTACCCTAAAAAGTTTAGATTAAAAAATTACCTACAAATATAAAAGGATAAAAAGATAAATAAGTAAAGATTTTACAATGTCTGATTGATATCAGCAAATCAGGACGGTCCTGATTTCAGATCTCAAACCCACGATTTATTTACCCGATATTCTAAAGCCAGACGTATACAAAATCCTGGCCCACCTCACAATATCCCTTTAAATTTTACCACGATCTCTTACCATATTAATTATAACCGTGGTAAAACAGTAAAATAAAAAACATTTTCCCCTAATAAATAAGCCACCCTCTTGCCTTCACTCTCTGGCGCTCATTTCTTTCAATTTATATATTATTCTCTCTCTCTCTCTTTTTTTTTTAATTGAGTGAGCTTCTTCTTCTCCTCCCTCGAGCCTCGCGCATGCCATCTCTCACCCGGAGTCACATCGGCTTTTGTGCGTTACCTTCGAGAAACCGTCACTTGTAAACAATGACAGTGTTTTCCGGCAGCAGACAGGTGGTTCCCGTCTATTACGAGGCCGAAGTTTCTCAGCGTCTGCTCGAGGCTTCTTTATCCGGCGATCTGATGTCCGCCCTCGAGTGCGTCGCCGATCCGTTCGTCGACGTCAACTACGTCGGCGCCGTTTGCTTGAAAACGAGGAAGACCGAAGTCGTTTTGAGGGAAGAGTCGCCGAGTGAGGTCCGCGTTGAGTATGAGGAGTTTACGACTGACGTCACCGCTCTTTTCCTCGCTGCTCACGTCGGAAATGTCGCTCTCGTAAAGAAACTGTTGGTAATGTGCAACCCGAAACTTTCGGTTTTTCCTTTTTCTGCTTGTTAATTGTTTTGTGATTCAAACTGTTCCATTCATATCGCGTTTTTACCGCGATTTTTCTTCGATTTGGTTATCAAATTGATTTGTCCCTCCCTTACTTGGAATTCCAGTTTTTAAATAGTCATTTCGTTCTCAGCTCAGCGTTCCGTCTCTAAGAGTTTAATTTTGAGTTGTTTGTACTGATTTTTTTTAATTGAGAATCATTTCAGTGTTTGTTTTTGGCTGAACTTTTGAATGTTTTGGAAATCAGTAATTTGTCACTGAAAACCAACATTTTAGGTCTACAAAGTTAGATCGTTGCTTCTCAAACCTCCAATTTTAATGCAATTGATTAGAATTAGGTAAAATTCAAAAATTATTTTTAAAATTTAATCATTGACTTGGTGGTTTCGAAGCGTTTCCCTCGTGCTTTCATTTGTAGTTATTGCTCAGTTTGGCTACGGGGAAAAAGGTGCGGAGGTTAAATATGCTCACTTTGAAAGTTGAAACTGACTCTTTTAAATTCAAATTTCAACCGAGTATTTTGGTGATTTTCTATTTTTTCGAAGTGCTAAAAGTATTTTGAAATAAAAAATTGCTTGTAACTTCCGTTCTTTAATTACCGAGTTTCCTGGTCCTTACGTTTGTTGAATTTTATCTATTTATTCATTTTTAAAAGTTTCAAATTTATAAAGCTAAGGTTACATCTTACACGTTCCTAAGGCATAATCTTCGGAAACTAATATTCTTCTTTACTTGAAAGTTTTTTCATATGTTCAAAGATTCAATATGTCTCCCTCGTGCTTTATTACTTTCCCCTGTTCCGGTCTTCAAAATTATATTTGCAATTTTTATCTTTTACCAACTGTAAAATTGTCATCAGAATAATAACATAAAATATTTACAGAGTTAAGTAAGCTTCTTCAATTCAGTGTAGTAATTCATTTATTTTTCGCTTTTAATCCCTACCAAGATTCCTGTTTTAGGCACTTTCTTAAACTATGTCTTCAAATGAACACCAAATTTACTGCTTTTCTTACTGAAACATATAAATAGAGGAGTAAATGTATGTTCTACCCATGTCTTTCACATTTATTTGTGAAAAATAAATGCTTTGAAGAGAAATCTCTGTAGCAATATGGTTGTATTATCGTTTATGGTTAAAATATTTAGATTCTTTTTTGTTCATGTAAAAAGGGCCTATGTTGTATTTTCATTTCTGGAGAGCTGCTATTTTTGGCGGTCCTAAATCACTTTAGTTTGCTATGACATAACTTAATTATTCTCAGCTTTTGTTTTGGTTAAATTAGATTATATTTTCTCATGATTTTGATGGAATAGTCGCGTCAAAGGAAGTTGATGATAGGGAAATATAAATATGTAAATATATATAATTAAATATTCCCAAGCTTTTAATGTCCTACTTGAATTATATGAGTGGTATTTCACTTGCCCTTTCCTGTTTTACTAAAAAACTTGATTTTTTCTTTTCTAAAGGAAATCCAATAGAGATTTTCTTGTTGGATAACACAGTTATAGTTTCTAAAGCAAATTGAATATATGATTAGTTTATTGCCGAACACATTTATTCAAGAGAAACAATGTCTGCAACCCCCATACTGAGTTGTCACAGACCATTGGCCCGAGTTTGAAGTACGAAACAGTACACACATAAATGATGCGTCCCCTATTCCCATTTTTGAATGAAATCATCATGCATTTCTTGAGGAACATTCAACACTTCTCCATCTGTCAATGATTGTTGTAGCTGTCTTTGTCTGTTTGTGGCTGTGTGATCTCTTTTATATATTGAACAATCCAAAATACTTGCAATGCTTGTTGTTTTATCTTCTTCTTACGGACCACTGTTATGCAATGTTGCTCCTTTTTTCGGTCAAAGTAAGAGGATGATTGTGAAATTAACTGCAGAAAGATGTATGCAGTTTAAATTCCTTTTACCAATTTAAACCCTTGATATTGCTAAAAGTATGTATCCTTTTATATGACAGAGTGTAGGAGCCGATGTGAATCAGAAACTCTTCAAGGGCTTTGCAACAACAGTAGCAGTCAGAGAGGGTAACCTTGAGATTCTGAAAATCTTGCTTAAAGCTGGGGCGTCTCAGCCAGCTTGCGAAGAAGCTCTTTTGGAGGCAAGCTGCCATGGACAAGCAAGTCTTGCCGAACTCCTGATGGGGTCTGATCTAATTCGACCACGTGTTGCTATTCATGCTCTCGTCTCAGCCTGCTGCAGGGGATTTGTGGATGTAGTGAACACTCTTATGAAGGTAAAGCTATCATGCCAACTAATCTTGTGCACCACTTAGTAGCTGTTTATACGAGTAAAGTTCTAAAATCCACCGTAATATAACACAGTGGGGCGCTTAAATAGTTTTAACCATTAGAATGCCTTGTAATTCTCTCTTTTAGCTGCTATTAGCTTTTTCTCAGCTTCCACTCTAATGCCTTATAGTAAGTTGAGTGTTTGACCTTGCTGCACTGGGTGCTGATTTAGCCAATAATTTCATGCTGGTGTTATTCCTGGACCAGTACATTTTAAGATCTTGATGTAATTGTGAATATTAGTTGTTTTTATTAGATTCAACATGATAATCTTATAATCTCCTACTCAATAACAGTGCGGTGTTGATGCAAGTGCAAGTCATAGGCAGCTGCTACAGTCATCTAAGCCTTCTTTATACACAAATGTCGACTGCACTGCACTTGTTGCTGCTGTGGTTAGTCGGCAGGTTGCAGTTGTTCGCTTGCTTCTACAGGTGATTTACACAAATTCCCCAATAACTCTAAATAAATGTAAAAATAGGCACTAAATGAGTAAATGTGTTTTGGTTGTACAAACTTAATATCAAAGCTTTTTTTTATGACTAGAATTTAAATAACTTGAATATTAGTTCACTCAAGATAATCTTTATGGCACTTTGTTTACCTCAAGATATTTTTCCCCCCAGTTAATCACCTAAAAAGTTTAAAGAGTTGCATCAAAGAATGAGTAACATGCTTTGAATAATAATCCTTTTGTTATTATTATTTGTTCTTGCCATATAAACCACTTTGGCTCATTAACAGGCTGGGATTCCAATTGACATTAAAGTAAGTCTCGGAGCATGGTCGTGGGACACTACTACAGGTGAAGAGTTTCGAGTGGGTGCAGGACTGGCTGAGCCCTATGCAATCAGTTGGTGTGCTGTAGAATATTTTGAAGATAGTGGTGCCATCTTGCGCATGCTCCTTCAGCACTTCACCCTCGAGACACCTCACTACGGAAGAACCCTCCTGCACCATGCGATCCTTTGTGGCAGTACAGGAGCTGTCAAAGTGCTTTTGAGCTGTGGCGCAAACGCCGAATGCCCAGTTAAAACCTTGAAAACCGAGTTCCGGCCAATACACATGGCTGCACGTCTTGGCTTGTCAGAAACCCTTCAATCTCTCATTGATTCGGGTTGTGATGTAAACTCCAAGACCGACTCTGGTGACACAGCCTTGATGATTTGTGCAAAGTACAAGCATGAAGAATGTCTCAGAGTGTTGACTGGGGCTGGTGCAGACTTTGGCTTAGTTAACATCTCTGGTCAGTCTGCTAGTTCGATTGCCGGTTCAAACCGGTGGCTCCTTGGTTTTGAGCAAGCTGTGCTGGATGTAGTCAAGGTTCGAAGGATCCCAAAGTCGAGCAATGTATCAATTTTCTCTCCGTTGATGTTTGTTGCTGAAACTGGTGATGTTGAGGCTCTAAAAGCTCTGATTGGAAGCGGAGAAATTGACATTGATTATCAGAATGAGAGTGGTTTCTCTGCAATCATGATTGCCGCCTTGAAAGGTCATGTTGAAGCATTCCGGCTGCTAGCTTATGCCGGAGCTGATGTTAAGCTGTTAAATAAATCCGGTGAGACAGCAATTACGTTGTCTGAACTGAACCATAACCGTGATCTGTTTGAGAAGGTGATGCTTGAATTGGCACTCAAAAAAGGCAACCGAAATGCTGGAGGCTTTTATGCTTTGCATTGTGCCGCACGACACGGAGATTTGGATGCTGTTACGTTATTGACAAGCAGGGGATATGATGTAAATGTCCCCGATGGAGATGGATACACTCCACTTATGTTGGCAGCTAGGGAAGGTCATGGTCCCATGTGTGAGCTCTTAATCTCACACGGGGCAAATTGTGATTTCAAGAATGCTAAAGGGGAAACCGCGCTTTCTCTTGCTCAAAAAACCGTTGTCTCTAAAAATGCCGCGGAAGGTGTGATTCTAGATGAGCTCGCTCGCAACCTTGTTCTTGGCGGCACTCGTGTCATGAAGCATACCAAGGGAGGAAAGGGAAATCCTCACTGGAAAGACATGAAAATGGTGCGGGATTCTGGACTGCTGCAGTGGGGAAAGTCAAGTCGAAGAAATGTGATATGCTGGGAGGCAGAATTGGGACCTAGTGCAGCCTTTGGAAGGAACCGGCACAGCAAGGGTGATGCGAACAGACCCGGAATATTCCGAGTGGTGACTACCAAGTACAAAGAGGTTCATTTCGCATGTGAAGGCGGGTCCGAAATGGCGGAGCTATGGGTGAGAGGAATAAAGCTTATAACAAGAGAGGCTGTTTTTGGTAGCCAGAAAGATAGGTAGAGATGAGTTAGGAAGTTATGGGTTTTAGATGATGGTTGTATAGATGCTTGGAGTCTTGCATTTCGTACTTTAAAGTAGTTGGAATTCATCGTATGTCGTTGTAAAGGTTTTGATTTCAGCTAGTAAAATGCTTTGTCATCTAAAGATGAATAAAGCTTAAACTGTTGCGAATTTCAAGTCCACGGCTGCTACTACGGTTACGAAATTCATCCAAGTTGAATGCTTGCAAACTCGAGTTCCAAAGAAGAACGAAACTAGTAACACAATAAGTTCCATTAATGGATATTAAACCAGAGAATAGAGTTATAAAAAATAGACCAAAAATTAAAATAAGCAAAGAACGTTGTCTGTCAACTGAGTAACTAGCTTTTATACCCCAGGAAGCGTTGTCTTTAATATTTTCTTTTACAATTGATTTAAAATATTTTGCTTAACAAATTAATTAAAAACTCATTAGATTAATGCTCAATATAAGTCAGTAAGTTAAAAACTCCAAAAGCATAATCAAATTAATTAAAAACTAAGTGAATGTACATAAACCAAGTGAAGTACAACATAAAAGTGAATGTACTGAACATCTTATCACTTGATGATCCTCCATTGTCCCGATCCTCATGCTCGGTAACAACCTTTTCGATAAACCGCCTTCGAACTCCTTCAAGAACAGCTTTTTGTGATTGGCCATCCAAATTTTGACCATCATTTAGTACAGGATCTGATTGACACAGAACTAAGGCCACACCTATATTGTAAGAGAATTAACAAAATCTGGTAAATAAAATCGATATAACAATTTTTCAATCAAAAAGACATTGTTGTGTTGGGGCAGTAGGTCATCAAGAACATCAAAAGCAAAAGGAAACGATGGAATGTACCAAAGTTGTGTGCAAAAAAATCGAATAACAATCTAATTTTGACAAATAATTACCTGATCAAAGCATGCATCCAAAATATCAAAGGATAAGGGAATTGATAACCAAGATTCGAACCCTAAACCTATTTAGGCCTAAATTTTCATTGTGGTTAGAAAATTGCTTTATGAAGTCAAAAAGCACTTTTGAGAAGAAAAAATGCTTTTCAAACCTGCGTTTTAACCCAACAACAATGAAGAATTAAGATTTAAGGTCAGTTTAACATTGCGTTTGAAAAATTCAGTAAAAAAGTACTTTTGAAAAGTATTTTTTAGAAGTGCTTCTGAATTTTTTAGTTTAAAATTTAAGGATTTAGTATTTCTGTCAAAAAATGCTTTTAGAAAGATAAATGATCATTTTAGACATAATATAGCAAGTTATATATGTATATATAAATGATATTCAAATTCTTTAATGTTATAATATATGAAATATATCAGCTTAAATTATTATAAAAATATAAAAAAATAATTTTATTAACAAATACATTTTTAACAGTTGCATGTGTTCCATGAAAATATAATAAATTTAAAAAAATTATTTAAAAAACTTGTCATGAATAAATATATATCATTTTTAAACTAAAAATAATAATTATTAATTATATAATTATATCTTTGTAAAAAATTATAAATTTATAAATTATAAATAAACACAATAACAAATGAAGGTTAAAATTGTAATTTAGCTCCCAAAAGCACTTCTACAACCGCAAAAGCTAATTGCATTTGGGTTGAAAACCACATTTTAAAAACAGTTTTTTCCCTCAAAAGTTAGCAGTTTAGCATTGTTTTTGCCTCCAAAAGTGTTTTTGGTCCCAAAAATTAGTTTAAAAAACAATGCTAAAGGGAGCCTTGGTCATCCTTTAATGGTGATTCTATGAACCGACTTGACTAAAACCCGGGTACTAATATTTTAGATCCAAGACTAGAAAACAAAGATTGACAAGCATCATCAATTACTTCCAAATTATTGCAACTAGGAAAATAAAAAACTTCAGGCGTGCATCTCCGGCCAAAACAATACAAGCCGACATAATTTGCTTTCGCTGCTCCACTGTTATACACCAAGAGAGTCGGAAGAGTACGATCTGGGTAGTTAGGAATGCACTCAGTAGATATTATCTTGACAAACTTTGTGGCAGGGTATTTAACAGCCAATTCTTCCAAACACCGCAAAAGCAGCCCGCACTCCGGAAATCTAATAAGAGATACCAATAAAGCAAAGAATAATCAATACAATAAGCATCATCCACACACTTTCAGTGAGCATGAACATTTTCAAATTCTCCAGTTCGTAAGTCCTATAGTTTTTATTCGAATTACATCACAGGAAAAGAAACAGACATCTATGTAATATAGAACAGAGAAAGGGGAAGTGGTACGGATTAAAAAAGGAACAATAGTTGTTAATATATCATGAACACAGATTAAAAAGTGCCTAATGCCTATGGTACTTACTCGACATAAAAAGAAACAAATCTGTCACAGTTTAGATGAGTAATAATTGTATAAAAAGCAAGTCATATTTCAAAGGTAAAATACTCTTCTTTGTAGAGAAGAACAACCACCCAGACATCCTGAGGAGCTTGTGAAACTTCTTGTACGAAATCGGATCCCGAAATCTGCATCACCGATCCATACTTTGAAACCTTAGCTGCTTCCCTCATCTCAGCTAGCCTCTTCTTTCTACATAAACAACAACATTTTCCCCCAATAAAACGCAGAAACATAGATATCAATGAACATTTAACTTACTCAAACTCGAGTGTGCGAGCCAGATTCAAATATATTATATATGTCCAACACGAATATGCTTAATTTTTTCATGTATTTTGAAAGATCCGGAGCAAATGGAAATTCAGTCACAAAGCAAACGTTCCAGCTTTGTCAAATCATAAATCTTATGCAAAATGAAGAAATAATAATAATTAGCCTTAAAGTTCATCACATGAGTTCACTCTTTTTATTCATTTTACAAGTTTTCGAACGTGAAAACTTCCCTTTCAGCTAAAAATTTAGCAAATTTATCAAATTAAACTAAGCCTATAGTTTAAATCAATTAAAATATCTCTAAACCCAATAATCAAAACAATAACATCTCAATCCTCAATTTTAAATCCCATAAAAATACAATTAATTGAAGAAAAACTATATAAAACCTGTATTCTTCAAGGAAACGGTCATCATCAAGATCATCTTCGAGATCTTCAAGTTCTTCTTCAGTCTTTTGATCGATCCAAGACTTGTCCTTGGTGGCAGAATCCGGGTCGGTTGCGGGTTCAAAAGGAGGAGGGCTTGAAAGCAGGTGGCTTTGGTGGTAAATTTCCAAGCTTTCTTTGAATATCGTCCCATTGAGTGGAAGCTCCTTCTACATCTTTGTAAACGAAATGGTAATCCGCCATTGTTTAGAACTCTGTTTTCCTTTGATCCTTTCTCCCTTCAGCTCTCTCTGCTTCTAATTCTAAACTTTTTTTTTCTAATTCTAAACTACATCAGAATAAAAACGGAATACGAATATGAAAGTACTGATTATGGGCCCTACGGTTCGAAGCAACCAATACAGGCCCAAGTAGAAAGGCCTGCTAACATTATGTTTTTACCCTTTAGCCCATCTTCCAACAGTTGGCTTTGACTGTATTTTTTTTAACTTCACTGGTAAGGCCTTTTTCTCTTTGTGTTTTACGCATCGGCGGAGAGGATCAGAGCGTTGCTAGGGTCTAAAAGGTACGGCCTCGAATTTTCGATTTTTTAAAATTTATATTATTAGAATTTCTTTGATTTCCTTTTTAAAATCTTGATCTGGTTTTATTGGATTGCGAAGCTGATTTCCAATTTTGTTTGATGAGATCTGAAATTTGACGTTACATAATATCATCATTCTACTAGGGTTTGTCTAATTTCTGCATTTCAAAATCTTACGTTTCTAAATTGTTTAGTTGTTTCCAAAGAGTATTTCTGAAGGGTTTTTTTTCCTTCTGGAATGCAATGTAAAGGCCATGGCAGGATCAGGGAGTTCGATTCTATATTCGTTCCTTTTATTTATTGTCATTTTCTCACTCCAAATGATGTATCGAGGGAAGTTAGCTTCGTCGGAGCTTTTCACAATCCTCGGTGGATTCATCAGCTCCCTCTTGTTTCTTGTGTTACTAACAGTGAGTCTACAGTTCTCCCTGGATCTGCTCCTTTTTTTTTATTTATTTATCACCCAAATTTGCGATCCCTGGTTTTATGTTCTGAATTATGGTTTTAATCTGATCATATGATGTATTTGTCAATGTTGGAAACACCAACATGTTACGATCTGAGCTATGAGAACTGAATAGCATTCCTTTGTGACTTATATTGTTTGATTCGCATTATAATCTGAATTTTTCTTGCCTCCTCTCCTTCTAGTTCATTGGGAATTTCCAGGAGACAAATGGGATTAGGACCGGTTGGGGTGCCGGTAAGCATACAGAGACCCTTCTTTTTCATTATTTTTGTCTGCTTTTCTTTTCTTTTTTAATTAGTTGTTGTGAGATATTACTAATAAAGGTAAAAGAGAAAAGGCCTTTTTAACATTTTATAATGTCATGCAAACTTACCTTGGTGAAATATAGCATGCATAGTGCATTCATGGTTCATGAGGTTCACTACTGAAATTAAACAGTAGTAAGAAACTCAGGTTTGATATTTGAAATCCATTATTCCCCTGTTTTGCTAATAGCTACTGAAGTTCATTAAAGCCTAACATTGACCTTTTTTCTTTATGGGAAGAAACCATGGTTTTTCATTGAAAATGGAATTTAAGAATCTATCTTAGTATCGAGCACGTTGTTCGGTCTCTTTACCGCAGATCTCACGACTAACTTGAATTTCTCTCTTTTTGGCAGTCATATTAGCAGAAGCTGTTGCACTGATTGCTGCTAGCACTGTTCACCGAGTGTGTATCACAACATGGTAATGTCAATTAATGTCTCATTATCTGCATTTTACTTCATGTTCCTACCATGCATGCTTTACTAGAAACATTTAATTAACAGCATCATTTGGTAAAGTTTAAATTATGTGGATGGAATGATATGTTTAAGCACGTCCACTTGAGATCAAACCCAATTTGAGTGTGCAACTGGTAGTTACTCTGGAACTTGAACATTTCTCATATAGAATCATGGTGGAGCCAAGGTGATGGATTTAAACCTTAGACATCCTATTGACAAATGTTATGTATAATATGGATTGTTAGTACAAATAATGGCGTATCACAAACGACTGCCTTTATATTTCATGTACATTGCAGTTTCTTGTTCTCAGCTGGATTTTGTTTTACAGATATGCACAATAATGACTGATTTTATATTTCATGTTGAATGCAGTTTCTTGTTCTCAGTTGGACTACTTTATGAGATCAACAAGATTTCAGGAGT
Organism: Hibiscus mutabilis; assembly: GCA_019671005.1. Taxonomy (NCBI): domain Eukaryota; kingdom Viridiplantae; phylum Streptophyta; class Magnoliopsida; order Malvales; family Malvaceae; genus Hibiscus; species Hibiscus mutabilis. The sequence goes on along the minus strand of CM033741.1, from coordinate 2,966,199 downwards.
TGTAGTTTCCAAAATTGAATCGAAGACAAAGAGGCACTAAGTTAAAATATCGATCGTGTTCAGAATAAAAGTTATTTGATTAGATGGCTGTCTGGTTGTTCTATTAGGACTAGAATGTAATCAACAGTCACCAGTAATGTCAATTTAGAAATTTTCTGTATGACGCCACTGTTCACTTGTTATTCGCTCACCCCTGATTTCCTTTGAATGAAGAATTTTGAGAATAGTTATGCTCATTTTTTTTACATAATAAAAACAAGGTATTAGTGGATTTCAAGTTGTGCTCAATTTTTTGAGAATAGGCAAAAGCCATGTCTCCAAGTGCCCGGAAACTCCATATTTTTTAGGTTTGAGTCACAGCTCCAACACTTATCGCAGTCATGCTTCCCCTGATTTTTCCAGTTTCTGATAAATTAACCAGACAAAAACACACCGTCCATGTGTTGTACAAAAGCATCAGAACATGGATAGTTCAAGAAAAACGAAGAATCGAAACAATTGTTTTCAAGTGCCTGTGTAGAGCTGTTAATACCTGCCTACTTTAGCAATGCAGAGGCCAAGTCCAATCGTCGAGTAAGTAAAAGACATGACAGCAGCAACAATGGAAAGCCACCACAAGTGATCAAAGTCAGGAATCTTAGAGAAAATGATTTCAGCAACACCAAAAGCAGTCATGTAAGGGTTGCTATTCATACGGCATGGATTTTGCCACCACTGGAATGGAAGCAATTCGACCTTTTGATAGCCCTGTTACATATCAGAACACACCCAACTTTTAGTGTAACATCCCGGTTTTGGCCTAGCGGTTTTTAGGCTAATTAGACGGTTCGGTGGACCGGGTTAGAGATCCGAGTCAGATTCGGGATTAAATATTTTTATATGAGATAAAAATATGGAAATGGTTAAAAATCATTATTTAATATATATATATATATATTATTGGTGAAATCAATTTTGGGAAGTGAGGTTTCGAAATGTGACATTTTGGGTTAGTGACTAAAATGTAAAAATGAAAATTGTTTTTGGTGATTGTTTTGTAAAGAGTCAAAATTTTGAATCTTTAGGGGATTTTTATCATTTTAATAAGCTATTTCCCTTAATTAGGCCATTTTAATAAATATTTTAGTTAATTAATAATTAAGGATGAAAGAGATTTTAATAAAAGAGTTTATTTGATTAAAATATTTTCTTACGTAACTTCTTTTGACTCTCAACTTTTCTCTCTATTTTCTTATCAGCCAAACTACCTTTTCTCTCTAAAATTTCCAGAGAATTAATCCTTTTCATCCAACTTTGATTTCTTAATGGTTTCTATGGATTTCTACAACAAGCTTTATTTGTTTTCTTGAAGATTTCAATCCGATCTTGCCAATTAAGGGAAAAGCAAAAGATTAGAGGTAATCTTTGTTCTTCTCCTCTAATTAAGGTTCTTTATTGAAATTCCCAAATTCTTGACTCTTTAAATATGTTTCCTAATGAGGTTTTATGATTTAATTGAAGAATATGATTAAATCAAAGTTTAATTGATGAATTTATGTGATTTTCGAATTGAACCTGTTTTGCTGGGTTCTTGATTGATTTTAATCATGATTTTGATGTTTAATAATGTTGAGATAATGGTTTTAACATTAGAATCTCGAAATTAAGCGAAACTCTAATTGTTTAAGTTGATAGTTATGTGTTTTTGAGGAGTTGTCGTGGTTTAATGGTTGCTAGAGGTATAAGGATGTTCTGAGATGGTTTCTAGAGGTCATTTGATGTTAATTGATGGTTGGAAGTGATAGGTTATGGCTGGGTTAAGTTTGGAGGTCAATCGATGCGGTTTTTAGTTGTTTCGGATAGACGTTTGGTAGCTTATAGCGAAACAATGTTGTGGAATTGTTTTGCTGGGATTTTGAATGCATTATGAGACATCAATATTCTTTTGTAATGTGGTTAAAACAGGGAAGGTTGATCCATTAGCTACCGGTGAAGCGTTAGAGGCTTCAGACGCTTGATTGCGCGTCAGCGAATTGAGGTTTTGTGTGTCGGTGAGTGGAACTGGTTTTAAAGCTTTTCGAAGGTTTGAAAACAAGGTTTAGGGGTTTAGATTAAGCTTGAAACGCTAATCTAAGCTCGGAAGTAAGTATGGAAGAATTCATGCTTGATTATGCATGTTTTTATGAATTGGGAGATGATTCATGTGATCCCATGAGATTGATTTATGGCTTTTTAAGAGATTATGTCATGTTGAGAAAATGATATACATTGAGATTTCTTGAAATGTGATGAAGAAAATGGTTTATGTCTATGCATTGGAAAAACAGTAAGGTAACATGGTTTTAAAGTGTATATTGACATTTGGCTAAGATTTAATTGTTGTCGAATATAATTGGTCGACCAATAGGATTAAGTGCACTCTAAAATACAAAATACGTACGTGAGACAAACTCTTCGATTACACAATATGGGTAGTGCTATTGTGAAGTGATAAGGGTAATGCTATCATATACGGGCAATGAGAGTAGTACCATCATGGCCGAAGTGAGATTACAGTGAGGGTAGTTTCACCATGAGACTTGATGAGGGTAGTGCCATCAAGGAATCTACATATCTGAACTTGAATGGATATGGGTAGTGCTATCCAAGGATGAGGGTAGTGTCATCCGGGTCACTTGTTATGCCAATATATGAGATAAACATGTATCATGGTTTTTGTAATGATTTGTATAATGTGATTTATACATGTTTACTCTTTAAGCTTTGAATATGGTTGTTATGCATGAGAAGGCTTAAATCAAGTGTTAGCAATGGGATTTGCTGTTGGTACATGATACATGTTGCACATGGTTTAATGTGCTAATTTTTGAAAGTGCTAAGTGCATGGTTTTCAAGGCATGATGTTTCAAATGATGATTTGAAGTAATTGAAATGAGATTTTAATGTGGTTTTGAAAAATAGTTTTAAATGCATTGATAGTGTTTTGTTTTTGAGCATTCCTCACTAAGCCTAGTGTGCTTACGCTCTCTTTGTCCATCAATGCAGTAGATTAAAGATTCAAAGGCAACGTGGAAGCAAGAGATCGAGAAAGACTTCGCCATTGAAAGTATGTTTTCGAATTAAACTATAGGCAATAAGGGTAATGAGGTTCCGTTGTTGTTTTGGGAGCATTTTGTTAAACTCTCGATTTGTGCAAGTTTATATTGTTGTTGTGGGGTTGAATGAGGCTTTATATGTTTGAATTTGATGTGGTTTTACGTATTGTACGTTGGTTGGTTTGGTTATTAGGAAGCATGCCGCTAGTTGATGATATCGAGTTGAATTGATATGTGAATTGTTACGCTTGTCTTTGGAAGCATGTTTTGGGTGTGATATATATTTCGGGTGTATATTAAAGTGTTTGGGGCTAATGTGGTCCTAAGGTGTGTTGAATATGCATTTTCTGCAAATCTCTAGGTAAGTTTCGGAACCTTATGAACATGTTTCGAAACCTGTTGAAGCTGGTTTCGAAACCTTGAGGCAACTTTGGCTATTGGAAAAATAGTTTCCTTCGAAACCTTCAGTGGGAATATTTTTACGAATTTGAAAAATAGTTTGAAATGTTATATTTTGGTCTATGATATTCATAAATGCAATTGCATGAGTTTGGATTGTTGTTTTGAGCTGAAATTTGGCGAGAAAGTATGTAACCTAAATAATTAAAGATTGGTAAAATCAAAATGGTATAAGTCCCTATAATTTTCCAAAATTGCAATTTGGTCCCTAAATTGTAATTGAGTGTAATTGGACGTCGATACGACGCCCGATTGAGTTGAGTTTACAACCGCTGCCTAATCACTCACCATAGTTTATAATATTGCATTTAGATAAGATTGGTAAACCTAATGTAGCTCGCTTGGTTCGGTATTCCTAATGTAGCTCGCTTGGTTCGGTATTGCGACTAGGCCAGGTCAAGGGGGTTATATGTGGTGGTATCAGAGCCAGGTTTCGAAAGGTTAGGATGTTGGTAAGTTGTTGTAATGATGATGTGATTCATATTTTGTTGTTTATTGTGCACGTTGATTGTGATATGCACGTTGATTGCTTTATGCCATTTTGGGGGGAAAGTTTGGTAAACCCATTGCTGTAATACCCTTAAATTGGGCCTAGAAGAATGTTACCACCTTGTTCCCTTAAGTAATTAAATCAAGTGTGTATATTGATAGTCAAATTGAATCTTAGGACTGAAATATTACAAATGAAAGTAAGGCGACTCAATGTTCCAGTTATCAAACCGATTAAAATAAGAGGATGGTGTTTTGCATGTAAAATTATATAAGTTTGAGGACATTGGACATGTGTCCATGAGAGAAGGGGATGAATGGAGGGGTTTGGCCAAGGTTTCACCACCACTCTTCCATTCTTCTCCTATCTCCAAACCCGATTCTTTGAGTGTATGAGAGAGTGAGAGCTTCGGTCAGCCATGAGAGATTATTGGAGCTTTAATATTGCATGATTGTTATGAATTTTGTTGTCCATACTTATGAAGAAAGGTAACATACTATCTCCTTCATTCTATTCTTGTGTTAAGTTGTCTTTAAATCTTGATATGTTTAGGTAACATTAGGGAATTGTTGTTGTGCATAGTTTAACATGTTATGTGTTATTCGAATGAGTTAGTTGATTGATGATTATGTTACTACTCGGTTTGAATAAGTATATTGTGATGTATGGCTGTCCAGAATTGAGTGTACATATGTATGAATATGTGAAATTGTTTGTAAGGTGAACATGTGTAATAAGCTACCCAGATTTGAATGTATATATGTAATGGGATTGTTTTTCATTTAAACACACCTTGGGGACTATTTTTATAAATTTGAGGATAATTAGGGATTAAATCGATGGTTTAATGGTTGTATGATACATGAGTACAAATATTAAGGACTGTTGTGGTAAGTTAAGGTCGAATGTAACTAATCATGTATGCCTTGTGCAAACAATTTTAAAATCTGCATTAGCTGTAACTTTGAAAAATTGTTATAAATTGTACTGGTGGAATTGGAAGCTATAATTTATGTGGTTGAAAATCTTGTCATGTATAGTTTAAAATATTGTCATGTCTAGTTTAAGTTAAAACAAACGAAACTGAATTACGAATTATAGAACCGTTTAAAGAGAGGATCCTTTAGGGGTAGTGTAATCTGCCCGATGACATATTTGGACGTATCTTTAGACTAAATTCTGTATTAATTCATAAATATTAAAATTACAAGGCTTATATGTTTAAAAAGGTAATTGAGTCAGCTTTCTAACGGTGTAAATGGTTCGAAATTCCGACATACGAAATGGAAGATGTAAAATTTTAACCTAGTGAGGCGCAGTTTGCCTGGCAGTAACAACCATTTAGGACATTAGAAAATATCATTGAAAAACATGAAAGTATGGAAATTGTTTTGAAATTATACATGAATATATGTGATTTTAGGCTATCTTGAGTATATTTATATATACTATAGACTTTTTTGATAAGATATAAATGTGCATGTATGTGAATTGGATTGCAATGTAAACATGAACAAGCATGCTGCCCTGCTTTGAATGAATTATTGTACACATATTAAATCCACCCAAAATTATATATACACGTGTGAAAATGGACTGATGTTGATATGTGTTTGTGTGTATATTGTTGACTGAGCATATTTGTTTAAGTTGAAGGTAACTAGACTGATTTTTGAGTAAAAATTACATGTATACATGCTTAGTTAGACATATATGAATGATTAGATGTGTGAAAGTGTGAACTGCCCTATTTGGTGAATGGTTGAAAGATTGAATTGGTTCTAATATATAGTTATATTCTTGATGTACTTAGACCAAGAAGAAGCTAGGAAGGAATTGGATAAGTAGCAAATTTGGTTAAGGATTTGGGTATCCCGTAACTTCGGGATAAGAGGTGAGTGTAGTTTAAAGACTCGGGAGAGGTTAAAACCACTCCCGAGCATTGCATTCTAGTTTTAGTTGTCTAAATTTGGTTAAATTATGCTGAGAATGCGCAAGCATGGAAGCAAGATAAGTGCTTTTAATTATATAAAAATTAATGTGGGAGCATGACTATGATTTTTGAATGCTCATTGTGCTATGAGTCACTTGCTTGATTCAGTAGAGATATTCATGATTAGAAACTAAGGAAATTGTGAAAAAATGGACAATTCTTGATCATGCTTAAATTATGTGAAATTGGATGTCTTGAATAAGAAAGATGTGCATACGAATTGACTAAAGAAATAGTCTTGGCAAAAAGGGCCATTTGAATGAGAAAAGTAAAATTGAGTTCACATGCGGTGAACATATCTAAAAAACTTGATTTGATAAAAAAGGGTAATGAAGTAGTGATATGATACTACTATATGAGTTATACTCATAAGTAATTATGAAGATGCTACATGTTGAAGCCTTGGTCTCGAGTCAGTCTTAGATATAGTTGGCATGCCATAGAGTCTATAGAGCTCCTTGATAGTTTGGATTTCGGTCCCTTGTTTGGACTAAGGTCCCTTGTTTGGTACTTCGAGTACCCTTGTTTGACGACAGATGACATAAGATTCGTGTACCTAGGCTGTTATTCGATTCTCAAGGCTATGTTAAATAACAAACATGAAATTGTAAACTTGTTTGATAACTTATGTGATAAGTAAGTTACTTGTAAGATACATTATGCCTTGATAACTTATGTGTTAAGTAAGTCACATATAAGAGATGTTATGTTTTGATAACTTGGATAAGTAAATCATGTTTATAAAATGATATGATTGATAATTCATATGATAAGTGACCCAAGTATACAAGATGCTATGAATCGAACCTAATGAGCAGATTTGAAAGTACACGATCATGTTGGACTGTTTTGAGTATGTTAAATGTACCTGCATGTAATACTGCCCTTATTAGCTTGTATACGATCATGTTGGACTGTTTTGAGTATGTTAAATGTACATACATGTAATGCTGCCCTGATTAGCTTGTATACGATCATGTTGGACTATTTTGAGTATGTTAAATATACATACATGTAACGCTGCCCTGATTAGCTTGTATACGATCATGTTGGACTGTTTTGAGTATGTTAAATGTACATACATGTAATGCTGCCCCGATTAGCTTGTATATGATCATGTTGGACTGTTTTTCTATGTATAAATATGTATACATGTCTAAGGGACTGTTTTGACTTGGATTGAAAATATGTGGACTGTTTTGCTATGTATAAATATGTATACATGTCTAAGGGGCTGTTTTGACTTGGATTGAAAATATGTGGACAGTTTTGCTATGTATAAATATGTATACATGTCTAAGGGACTGTTTTGACTTGGATTGAAAATATGTGGACTCTTTTGCTATGTATAAATATGTATACATGTCTAAGGGACTGTTTTGACTTTGATCGAAAATATGTGGACTGTTTTGCTATGTATAAATATGTATACATGTCTAAGTGACTGTTTTGACTTGGATTGAAAATATGTGGACCGTTTTGCTATGTGTAAATGTGTGTATATGTCTAGAAGACTATCTTGTCTAGAAATGTTTGATCAATCAATTGCCTGTGATTGGATGGAGTGAGCATCCAATTGTGTGAATAAATATGCTGATTTGATTATTCATTTGCATTTACATTTATGTGTGTTGTATCCGAACATCTCTGTGAGAATATGAAATTTCCTTGCTTAAGAATCCATGCGTATATGTACATGATAAACTCTAATTGAATGTTTATGCATATACATAAACATGTAAACGTGCCTAGTTAGAATCACCATGTTTAAGTGTGATTACTTGGTTGAATGTCTTGCCCTTGAGTGGATAATTTCTTATCCTAGTTTAAAATATATGAACATGTCTAGTTAATCTAAGTGAAAAGATGGATTCTTGTTATAAACTCTAGATACCCAAAACTACCTCTCTAAGCTTATGCTTACTCTATCCTTTCAATGCATTTTAGGATGAGCATGTTTGTGAGAACATTTGAGCTCGGACGAGACCACGAGTATCATATTGTTGTGGGTATTCTTTAAGAACTCCTAGATGGTGGCACATAGTTTGTTAGGAATGCATTGTGCATTATAATCAATATTGATTTCATATGTTAAAAGCCTCATGAGTGTTCAAAGTTTTGTAATGGGCATATAATTATTCTTTAATTGCTTGCTATATGATTTGTATGGTTAGTATGATCGTATGTATAATTAAATATTTGCTTGTGATCTAAGTTGCTAGACCACCTTGATGACATGCTTGTATGAGGACTAATATATATGTTTATTAGAGAAATAAGTGGTCGAATGGTTAAGTTGATAATTAAATCAAACAATTGGTAAGTAATTCAATGAACTCCTAGAAGGTAATGTTAATGTTTAAGATCAAAATATGTTTGAATTGAGTAGTGGTGTGTGAATTAAGCATATTGCGCCTTATAAGTTATATGGTTTAAAGCAAAAAGAATCTTGTGTGGCCGTAAACCCGTGTTAACAATGTGATCTCAATGTGTACATGTATATACATAAACTGAATGTATATGTGAATGTATAGATGTGTATATGTTTCGTTAAATATGACAGGATCCTACATGTTAAATAATTTATATTCTTGGTATATGTGTTAGTCTTTTACATGCTAAGTAACTTATATTCATGACATGATAAGTTAACCGTATATGTCACAATAAATTTGATAACTTGGATAATAAGTAAAATATTTGAGTATGCAATGTTTGATAACTTGTTGGTTAGACAATCCTTACTTATGATATGCTACATTGGAAACCTTATGACCTTAGTATGTTATCTCTTGATTACATCATTGGGTGTTTGAACCTTTCTCGAACTGGATAAAAAATTTAAAATTTCCCTGATTTTCTAGTTACTCCTTGTTGAGGAGTAACTAATCGCCGCATGTTTGTCTGAATGTTTGTTCCCTAAAACTACCTAATTCGGTTTACTCCTAAGCCAGGTTGGGGTGTTACAATTGCCATATTACTATAGTCTAAGATGTTTTGATTTGAAATGAAAGTCTTGGATCCTTGCTTGAAGCTGGCCTGGTTGTTTTATTTTGGTATAACTGTCATGTCTTAGAAGTATATTATGTTACGACCGAGAGATGAGAAGTGGGAACTAGCGTGATGTTGTTGCTGTTGGGCAAGAAAGTAAGGAAAATGTTACATCTCCTAGGGGAAGAATTGCCACCCCAAAGTAAGTACCACCTGTGCCAGTGTTGGGTGACATGGCGCCTTTGATATAGGCGATGTTCGGAGCATTTTAAGCTGTTGTTGGTGGAGCGCGTGTAACTGTGCTAGCTATTGGGAAAATAAGATTACCGTTGGATCGTCTTTGTAGTTTAGATGAGTTGAGTATCTTGGGTTCGTGCTCATGGCATCTGAGGTGTGGATGGCCTTTGTTGTATGGATTTTTGGATCCGATGGGGTGTAATGACGCTTGTAAGTTGGGATATGTTGTATCCCTGTTACAAGATGATGCCTGTAGTTGGGGGATAATTGTGGTTGCGGGCGTAAAACCCGGTGTTGTGACCTGGAAGTTTTTTCGAACTGTCTTAAAGAAGAAGTATCTGAGAGTTAGATACTAGGATGAAAAGAAACGTATGTTTGTGGTCTGGGTTCAAGGCAGTATGTTTGTAGCTAAGTGTGAGGTACAATTTGTTCTATCGAGCTGATATGCTCCTGAACTTGTGCTGGATAAGAGGCATCGTTATGACCGATTCTGTTACAAATTGGTATAGGATGTTAAGATATACATGTTGGCTTCTGACTATGCCGTTTTCAACGTGTTGGTTACATGGGTGAAGGACATTGAGCAGAACCTGAGTTCATTGGTTTGTGTGTAAAGTTATAGCTATGGCATGGGAGTTGCAGACTTTGGTTTTGATGATAGTCAATTTAAGAAATCATGAAAAAAGGTATCGCCCTAAGTTGAGTTGAGGTGGTGGTAGTGCTGGGTGAAGACTGTAGGGTCAGAGTATCCAGGATAGAGCAACATTTAATACATGTTGGGTATGTGGATCATGTGATCACATGAAGCAGAGTTGTCCATGTTTGATTCGTGGGGTATAGACTTTTGCGCCTGTTGTTGCTAATGCTTGTTGGAGTTGGAGTTTGAATGGTTGTCTCAGAAATGTTAGATATGGGAATACAGGTAGCTAGTTCTTTCGGTGAGATGGTTTTTGCGAGAAGGTTGTTTAAGAAATGTCATATGATGGTTTAAGGTCATGTGTTTGCGGTTGATTCAATGAAGTTGCCATTTTATGGTCTTGGGGTAATCCTAGGTATGGATTGGTTGTCTGAGCATAGAGCTGTGATTGATTTTGAATCAAAGCGAGTTACCTTGAAACTTGCTGATGATTACGAAATTGTAATCGTGGGTGAGAATGTTAAATTCTTGTCTAATGTCGTTTCAGATTTAGAAGAGAGTTTTTTGTTGGATTCTGGTTGTGAGACATTCTTAGCCTAAGTTATGAATCTGGGATCGAAGGAAGTGTGTGTTCAGGACATACGTACAGTATCTGAGTGTTCCGGGTGTTTTTTAGAGGAGTTGTCTGGTTTGCTGCCGAATAGAGAGGTTAAGTTTGGCATTGATTTGTATGAATATACAGCTTCAATGTCTATTGCTCCCTACCGTATGGCTCTGAAGGAGTTAAAAGAGTTAAAGACGCAACTTCAGGAGTTGCTTGAATGAGGTTTTATTAGGCCCAATATTTAGCCTTGGGGTACGCGGTGTTGTTTGTGAAAAAGAAGAATGGCACAATACGGATGCGCATTTATTATCGGTAATTGAACAAGTTGATGATTAAAAATAAGTATCTTTTATCACTGATTGATAATTTGTTCGACCAGTTTAGAGGTGCTTCGGTGTTATTGAGGTTGATTTAGTGTTTGGATATTTACAGATGCGGGTAAATGAGGTAGTTGTACTTAAAATTGCCTTTCGTACAAAGTACGAGCATTGTGAGTTCTTGGTGATGCCATTTGGTTTAACCAATGCGCCGGTTGTGTTTTGGGATATGATGAATCGAGTGTTCTATGAGATTTTGGATCGATTTTTTGCTGCGTTTATAGGAGAAATTCTTGTGTACAAAGGTAACGAGAAGGATTTTGATCGACAAGTATGAATGGTTTAGTAGGTTTTTGTGGGGGAGCGAATGTTTGCTCTTTATTTGGGAAGTACGAGTTTTGGGTATGTTGGAAGGAATTTTGCTTTTGAGAATGTTATTAGTCAGTGTGATCAATTTAACACGCACAGTGCAAAAACACTTATATGTATATATATAAATATGTCGTTACATACATGTATTTAGGCATGACATTAGAGGTTTTGCATACATATACATAGATATCTATGAGGGCATATAAGTTATCATGCATACATATGTTCACACCTATGGATGACTATTCGGAAGCCGATGGAGTGATGGTGTAAGCAAGGTAGCTTCGGTGAGTAGATTTAGTAATATGGTTTTTTGGAATTCTTAAGGGTTGAAAACGGTGTTAAAGATTGGTTCTCGGAAGTTTGGTTGTGATAATTTGAAGCAACCAAGGTTAAAGTTAAAGGTTCTTGGGTTTTCTAGATTTAGTTGTCTAATATCGAGGTTTATTGAGGAATCTTATAAGATTGTTGCGTTGCTAGCGAAGTTGTGGCTTGTGCATCTAGATAGTTAAGGGTGCACGAGTGCAATGGTCCTATGCATGATGTTGAGCTTACCACGTTTGTGTTTGCTTAAAGGTTTTGGAGACACTATCCATTTGGTGAAAAGTGTGTTTTGTAAACAGATCATAAGAGTTGAAATATTTGATGACTCAAAAGGATTTGAATCTTTAGCATCATAGATGGTTGGAGTTGCTTAAGGATTATGTTTTGATGATTGAGTATCATATGAGGAAGGCTAATGTTGTAGCCGATGCTTTGTGTAGGAAGGTTGCGGTGGAGTTGAAAGTGATGTTTACGCGGTTGAGTGTGATGCGTGATGAAGGTTTGATGGCCAAGTTGCAAGTAAAGCCATCTTTGTCGCAGTTGATTAAAGATAGCAACCTTATGATGATGCGTTGGTACCGTATGTTAAGGATATCATGGATGGGAATCCGATAGATTTTCATTTTATTGATGATGAAGTGTTGTGTTTTAAGGATCATATAGTTTTGCCTAATGATAGGGAGTTGAGGCGTATGATTTTGATCGACGCTTATGCTAGTCCTTTTGCAATGCATCCCAGTAGTACTAAGATGTATCAAGGGTTGAAAGGTGAATACTATTGGGTTGGTTTAAAGAAAGATATGGCTGATTTTGTTGCTAGATGTATGGTTTGTTAGTGTGTTAAGGCTGGGTATCAGTTTTCTTCCGGGTTGTTGCAACCATTGAGGATACTGGAATAGAATTGAGAGAGAATCACCATGGATTTTGTGTCAGGGTTGTCGTTGACACCCACTAAAAAAGATTCCATTTGGGTGATTGTTGGTCGGTTTAAGAAGTGCGCACATTTTGTGCCAGTGCATATGACGTATACTTTGGATAAGTTATCAGATTTGTATATTATTGGGATTGTTTGTTTGCTCGGTGTGCCTAAGTCTATAATTTTGGATAGAGATCTGCGGTTTATGGTAAGGTTTTGGGAATGTTTACATTGAGTTTTGGGTACATGGTTGAGTTTCAGCACTTCGTATCATCCTCATATGGATGGTCAGTCTGAACGTGTGATCCAAGTTTTCGACGATATGTTGAGGTGTTGTATCATTGTGTTCCAAGGAACCTAGGAGAGATAGCTGGCCTTGATGGAGTTTACCTATAATAACAGTTATCAGGCCGATATACAGATGGCATCGTATGAAGCCTTTTATGGTAAGAAGTGTCGTACGCCTTTGTGTTAGACTGATGGGGGAAAGTATGCTTCCTTGCTGGATGTGTGAAAATATACGAATGGGAAAGTGAAGCTCATTTGTGATCGCTTGAAAGTGGCTTCGGATCGCCAGAAATCCTATGTGGATTTAAAGAGTGGAGAAATTGAGTGCGTGGTTGATGAGTATGTGTTCCTGAAGTGTCGTCTTGGAAGAAAGGGGTGTGGTTTGGACGTAAGGGTAAGCTTAGTCTAAGGTTTATTGAACCATATGAGGTTGTAAAGTGAGTTGGTCATGTGGCTTATCGTTTGAGGTTACCTCTTGAGTTGAACAAGGATCATGATGTGTTTCATGTGTCGGTGTTGCGGAGGTATCGGTTGGATCCATCGTATGTTATGTTGGTGGAGGATATGGAGTTGTGACCAAGGTTGTCTTTTGATAAGGAAGCTATTGATATCCTTGATTTGAGTAGTAAAGTTCTTTGTGGTAAAACGATTGAGCTTGTGAAGGTGTTGTAGCGACACCATAGAGATGTGGTGGCCATGTAAAAGAGTAAGGCAGACATAATGAGATAGTTTCTGCACTTGTTTCCTTTGGATAAAATTTCAAGGACGAAATTCCCTAAGTGGGGGAGAGTTGTAACACTCCTGTTTTAGGCCTAGCGGTTTTTGGGCTAATTAGATGGTTCGGTGGACCAAGTTAGAAATTCGAGTCAGATTCGGGATTAAATATTTTTATGTGAGATAAAAATATGCAAAAATGTTTAAAAACATTATTTAATATATATGTATTATTGGTGAAATCAATTTTGGAAAGTGGGTTTGGAAATGTGACATTTTGGGTTGGTGACTAAATTGTAAAAGTGAAAAAATTTGTGATTGTTTTGTAAAAAGTCAATACTTTAAATTTTTAGGGAGATTTTATCATTTTAATAAGATATTTCCCTTAATTAGGCCATTTTAATAAATATTTTAGTTTATTAATAGTTAAGGACGAAAGGGATTTTAATAAAAGAGTTTATTTGGTTAAAATATTTTCTTACGTAACTTCTTTTGACTCTTAATTTTTCTCTCTAATTTCTTATCAGCCAAACTACATTTTCTCTTCTAAATTCTCCAGAGAATTAATCCTTTTCATCCAACTTTGATTTCCAAATGGTTTCTATGAATTCCTACAACAAGCTTTATTTGTTTTCTTGAAGATTTTAATTTGATCTTGCCAATTAAGGGGAAAGAAAAGAATTAGAGGTAATCTTTTTTCTTCTCCTCTAATCAAGGTTCTTTATTGAAATTCTCAAGTTCTTGTCTCTTTAAATATGTTTCCTAATGAGATTTTATGATGTAATTGAAGAATATGATTAAATCAAGGTTTAATTGGTGAATTTATGTTATTTTCGAATTTGATCTGTTTTGATAGGTTCTTGATTGATTCTAATCATAATTTTGATATTTAATAATGTTAAGATAATGGTTTTGACATTAGAATCTCGAAATTAAGCGAATCTCTAATTGTTTAGGTTGATAGTTATGTGCTTTTGAGGAGTTGTGGTGGTTTAATGGTTGCTGGAGGTATAAGGATGTTATGAGATGATTTTTAGAGGTCATTTGATGTTAATTGATGGTCGGAAGTGATAGGTTATGGCTGGGTTAAGTTTGAAGGTCAATCGATGTGGTTTTTAGTTGTTTCGGATAGCCGTTTGGTAGCTTTTAGCGAAACAATGCTGTGGAATTGTTTTGCTGGGATTTTGAATGCATTATGAGGTATTAATCCTCTTTTGTAATGTGGTTAAAACAGGAGAGGTTGATCCGTTAGCTACCGGTGAAGTGTTAGAGGCTTTAGACGCTTGATTGCGCGTTGGCGAATTGAGGTTTCGTGTGCCGGTGAGTGGAACGAGTTTTAAAGCTTTTCAAAGGTTTGAAATCAAGGTTTGGGGGTTTATATTAAGCTTGAAACACTAATATAAGCTCGGAAGTAAGTATGGAAGAATTCGCTCTCGGTTCTTTGTTTTCCCATTGTTTTGTATAATCATGCTCATATTTTAGAAAGAGATTATGTCATGTTGAGAAAATGCTATGCATTGAGAGATGGTTCATGTGATCCCATAAGATTTATTTTTGACTTCTAAAGAGATTATGTCATGTTAAGAAAATGCTATGCATTGAGATTTCTTGAAATAGGATGAAGAAACTGGTTTATATCTATCCATTAGAAAAATAGTAAGGTTACATGGTTTTAAAGTGTATATTGCCATGTGGCTGAGATTTAATTGTTGTCAGATATAATTGGTCGACCAAAAGATTAAAGTGCACTATAAAATACAAAGTTCGTATGTGCGAAAAATTCTTCGGTTACATAATAAGGGCAATGCTATTGTGAAGTGATAGGGGTAGTACTATCACATACGGGTAATGGGGGCAGTACCATCCCGGCCGAAGTGAGATTATGGTGAGGGTAGTTTCACTATGAGACTTGATGGGGGTAGTGCTATCAAGGAATCCGCATATTCGAATTTGAATGGATAAGGGTAGTGCTATCCAAGGATTGGGGTAGTGTCATCCGGGTAACTTGTTATGCCAATATATGAGATAAACATGTATCTTGGTTTTTGTAATGATTTGTATAATGTAATTTATACATGTTTACTCTTTAAGCTTTGCATATGGTTGTTATGCATGAAAAGGCTTAAATCAAGTGTTAGCAATGGGATTTACTGTTGGTACATAATAAATGTTGCATATAGTTTAATGTGTATGTTTTTAAAGTGTTAAGTGCATGGTTTTCAAGGTATGATGATTTGAAGTAATTGAAATGAGATTTCAATATGGTTTTGAAAAACAGTTTTAAATGCATTGATGGTATTTTGTTTTTAAGCACTCCTCACTAAGCCTAGTGTGCTTACGCTCTCTTTGTCCATCAATGTAGTGGATTAAATATTCAAAGGCAGCGTGGAACCAAGCGATCGAGAAAGAATTCGTCATTGAAAGTATGTTTTTGAATTAAACTATAGCTAATAAGGGTAATGGGTTTCCGTTGTTGTTTTGGGAGCATTTTTGTTAAACTCCCGATTTGTGCAAGTTTATATTGTTGTGGTGGTGTTGAATGAGGCTTTATATGTTTGAATTTGATGTGGTTTTACGTATTGTGCGTTGGTTTGGTTATTAGGAAGCATGCCGCTAGTTGATGATATTGAGTTTGAATTGATATGTGAATTGTTACGCATGTGTCACACCCCGAAAACTGGCCTAGTTGGAATTAGGTTCTGATGATCAGAAATTTTGCACAGGTTGTGCCGAATAATGTAATTGCTTGATCATTGTAATCAATTATGATGTAATGATAGTTATTTCAGCTTAATCGAAATTGTTGGACCTTTTTGTAAGAAATGGATGTTAGGGACTTCATTGGAAACACTAAAATATTAAATTTGAGCCAAGTGTATCGGTACAGTATGACCTGTATCGATACGGCCCAACCGTTTCCAACTAAATTACCAAACTTAGCTTAGCTGTATCGATACGAACATAAGGTGTATTGATACAGGTCCATGTCCAAATCGATTTAGTTACCAAATTGAAAAGATTAGAAGTAGGGGATGAATCACCTACTTGCTTGTCATCCCTTCACGTGAGATGGCTCAGAAAAAAAGGTAAGTGGTCATCAATTGCCTTAAAATTGTGAAAAAGCATGAATTGGTGAAAATTAATAAACTAAGCTTTCCCTTTTGCCAAAGAAATCTTCCTATTGGTCCTTGGTGAGGTGGGGAAATGATTAAGACTATGGCTTTCTTAAAGTGATTAAGGAGAAGTCTTCTTCTTTATTTGAATCTCCCAAAACCATATTCCACCTTTATTTTAAAGAAAACAAGCACACACCTCAATTTTCGTCTCCTTCCTCAAGCCTAAGCTAGCACTTCAATCCAATCTTTGACCTTTGTTTGATTTCAATACGCCAATTGAAAGCTTGTAGCTTTGTAAGTAAAACCCCTATGTCAATTTGATGATTCCATCAATCCTTAGAGTTTAATTTCAAGATTTGAGTCTTGAAAGTTCAAGCTAAGCCCATGTGTTAGGTTGTTAATTTCTTTGTTTTAATGTTTTCTACAAGCTTGGGTAAGCTTGAAAAACGCTTGTGAATCATTAGTTTCGATTCTAATGTAATCCTCTAATTTTGAACTAGCTCAAGTGGTGGAAGACAAGTCATCTTCACCATCGACTATTCCGAACTCCTCCCCGGGCAAGGGGATTGTAATCCAGGAATTGTGAAGCCTCCTATTGCTAGGTGAGTGTAGTTGTGTCATGGGATTGGCAAGGGGATTGTAATCCAGGAATCGTGAAGCCTCCTATTGCTAGGTGAGTGTAGTTGTGTCATGGGATTGGCTAGGTGTCATCCCGATTGCATTTGTTTTGTGCTTAAAAACTTGCATCTTGGTAAGGGCTCAAGTAGAGCAAATATATGCGGATTCAATGGTAAGCGTGGTAAGTCCTTCATATTATTTTACTATATTTGTGAACTTATGTGTGATATTTGAATATGTTACATATGGAATTTGATATGAACATGTTATGATATGTTATTTGGAGCCAAGGCTCAATTTGCAATCTAAAATGGCCTAAGGGCACAAAGGTGAGTTTTATGATGATATGCGTAACCTTGGACACTTGTAGACATTGGATACAATTGGCATGCCATAGGGTTATTGAGCTCACTAAGTAAAGGATTGGACTACGGTTCAGGCTACGGCCTATATGTGGGGAGAAAATGTTCGATTGTGTAAGGGACTCCGAAGCTACAACTCAAGGCTAAGGCCTACTTTCGATACGATTTGGTATATAAGGGAATCTGCGTATTCATTGGTTGCTATGTCTAAGGAGATGATGTGTGTTTATGGTTTATATTTGATATATGAAGATATGACATTTGGCTTTGAGTATGATCTATATATGATTAATGATATGTGTACATGTCATACAAATATGTTACATGTCATTCATGCCATTGATGAATTTATGTTGCATTTGTTATAACTACCTCACTAGGCTATGTAAGCCTAACATCCGTGTGTGTCATACATTTCAGGATCTTGAAGAAATCAGAACTTCGATCGTGTGGTTGAAGTTGCAAGTCACTCTCATCAACTCCATGTATGCTTACATTTTGTTTTGAACTCCTAGTAAGGTGGCATAAGGCTTAGACATGTTACATTTACCTATTTTGATATGTGTGTAATAGCTTAAAAGTGCCTATGTGTTATATGTGAAGTAGGGTGTGTTTGTAAAATACTAAAGCTAATTAAATGGGCCTAAAGGCACTAGAAGGTAAAAACTTAGTAAACGAATTCGAATCGCTCTAAAATTTTGTATGCTATTAGGATTATGGATTTGTAACATCCTAAATTTCCATAGTTTAGAGAAACAATCTTGAGTTTTATGTTAGCTTATTATAGCTTTAGAATCCTTAAGACCAATCATATTTTAGGGACGAAATTCGAAGTTGTAGAAAGTAAATGACCAATGTAATAAGGACCGAAATGGAATATTCATAGAATAAGGGTTGTGCATGCTAAAAACAAAATAAAGGGAGCCTAGTACAATGTCACAATTAGGCTTAGACATGAAACAAGAACCGGCCATTTGGAAAAACTCAATCCAAATGTGTCATCTTTTCCCTTAGAAAGAAACCGAAAGCATAGAGAAAGAGAAGGGGAGAGAATCAAGCTCTTGGTTATGGAGTTTTAAGGGAGGTTCAATTCAAGACATCCCCAAATTCTTGCTATTCTTTGATCGGTGCAAGTAAGAAGAGTAAGCATATTTATACCCTTTTTGTGTTAGATTTTAATTGGAAGAATTTGACTTTTTTTAAGTTCTTGTGTATGGGAAGAATCTATAGTTGTTAAGAGACATAATTGTGATGAGAAAGACTTTTACAAATAGAAGCATGTCTAAATTTATTCATGTATGTAAGTTGATTATATTGGTTGCATGTTTCTTGAGGTAAATGAGACTTTCGATTGTTGTAGGGGAAAAGTATTAAAGGTTTGTTTTGTATTCACTCTTGAATGAATGAGTATAAATGAGTTATACAAATAAAGACCATAACCGTAGAGAATTAAAATGATATACCTATTTAGATTATGAAGTTAAGATTGTAAGAAGTAGGAAGTAATCTGTTTAAGACTGTTCTGTGGAACATGCATGATTTAGGGGTTGTTTTTACAGTTTTGGAGGACTGTTTTGTTTGAGGAATGAACTGCTAAATGTCTGTATGTGTAGTGTTAACAAACATGATCATTTTGGTGAAAATGCAAGATGCTTTGAGACTGTTTTAATCTTATAAATCAAAATTGGTAAAAGTTGCCATGTTTCGATTGGTTAGAAACTGTTTCGTGTAACTATATGTGATAAATGAATTGCTTTGAGAAAATATAAGTAAATACATACATAGTAGGGGTTGTTTTATGCATATATGTATAAATATTATTGATTTTGGACTGTTTGGATCAACCTTGGACTGCCTTGCAATGCTAAATTGTGTGTACAATTTAGGGGACAGTTTTGAATGATTTAATGTATAGAAGTGTGAAATTTTCTTGATTGGTGTATATTTAAAGAATTGAATTGACTCTAAAATATATATAGTTATATTCTTGTTATATTTAGAATCAAGAAGAAGCTAGGAAGGAGTTGGATAAGTAGCGAGTTTTGGTCGAGGGTTCAGGTATCCCGTAACTTCGGGATAAGAGGTGAGAGTAGTTTAAAGTCTCGGAATAGGAGTAATCCATCCCGAGCACCTTTAATTGCTTTAATTTACTTCGATTGCTAGATAACTTATGTAACAATATGCAATTAAGCTTGGGATCCAAGGTAAGTATTCTTGTGAAAAAGTACCTTGTGATAAAATAAGTAAGTTGATAGTATAGTTGGTGCTTGAATTATAGATTCGACTATAGATTGAAAGAGTTTTGCTACTGAAAATAAAGGTCTTGATGACAATTTAATGAGCCAGAATGTTATGATATTTCTTGCTAGTCTTGAAGGTTTGATGCGGTTGTTTTATGTGAATTGCTATAAGACATACGCTTGATCAAATGATTCAAACTTAGAAGAACCTAATGTTATCTATGGGGTTCATTCAAATAAATTGGAAGGGAAGAAATGAATGATATTTGTATTGTAACGAGCAGAAGTGTTATCTCATGATCCATTGAATGATTGATTAATAATTAAGCCATGGTGGCCATGTTTTTAAGAATGTGAGCAATGCTTATTTTGAATGTAAAATTCACTTAAGGTGAATACTGCTTACCTTGAAAGGTAATATGTAATGTGATATGATATCGATGAGAAGCTATGTTCAAAATGTTATTAAATAAATAAATAAATAAATATGAAAGGCCTTGGTCTCGAGTCAGTTGTAGGTTCAGTTGGCATGCCATAGAGTTCGTCGAGCTCGCTAGTGTGGACTACGGTCCTGGATTTCGGTCCCTTGTCGATAAAGGTCAAATGATCTATTGGTACTACTAGTACCCTTGTTTGATGATGGCTAAATTGGTACTTTGTGTACCCTTGTTTCGGTACTTTGTGTACCCCTGTTTGATATTGAATTTAGAGGATTCGCGTATCTAGACTGTTACTTGAGTTTCAAGGCTGAAATAAAAGAAAGCATGAAAGTACATAAATCGCTTGAGTAGCTTAATCTGCTATGATTAATATAAAAAGGGGTCATAACTACTATGGTTGATTTTCTCACGTAGAAACTTAGTTGGACATGATACTATAAGTATTTCATAATAGACCATAATTGATTGTTGTTGATGATTGTAACCATTCAAATGTTATAAAATTAAAGAAAATGTGGTTTGCTTGAATGTTTATCTATGTTTTAAATGGTAGTTAATGTTTTGATAAGTATTTTAGACTCGAGATCATCATTGTTGAATGTTAAGAGTGTTTGGTTAATTGAAGCTAATAGCATGATACGCAATTTGTTTAAGATTAATCTTGGGGGTGTCAGGCCATGCTTGAGTTGTAGTTACTCAGATTTGAATGTTCGTGATCTAAAGTAACTAAATTCACATAATCAACTTCACTTAGATAAATTACTCACTGCTTGTTTAAAATAGAAGCAATTACTTTCAGGGATTGGGATAAACTTTCGTTTAGGTTTTATTGAGTCAATCACTAGAAATAATAGATTCATGCCTTGTAACAACTACAATAACTTGATATTTATTTGAATGATCTTTAGATTCTCTTTTCAGAAATTTATAGTGTAACGAGTCACTCTATATTGGGGTTATCATTTGACTAAAAGATACCTGGAGTAAATAAACAAGTTTTTACAATTGACTTTAGTCAAGATTAATTGATAGATTTGAGAAGATCAGATTAACTAGACTTGTATCTCAATTGTCGAGATTTTCATGGAACCATATGATTACTGGAAAAAGGTTAAGATTAGTAGTTATATGATAATGGATGCTTTTAATGGTATATGAAAAATTGTACTAAAAAGGATAAGGATTTCTTTAAAAAGGGCTAAGGTAAAATAATTCTTATGTTATTTTGTTTGCCAATTAATTTTGGTTCATAACATGATAAGATTTAAGATAAATTACCTTATTAAAAAGGAAATATTTACCACCGATTCAAATGCTAAAACAATAAGTGGCGAGCGGACAAGTAATCTCATGAAGGAATCTAGAGTCCCTGGGTTTATAAAAGAATCCAAGAAAGTTTATAAGTGAATAACAACGAATTGAGATAATGTCTTACGTGGTGGTAACATGAAGTTATTCAAAGGTGAAATATTTTCGTAATAAGGGATGTTACTTGATAGAAGGCTCTTTTAACATGACTGTTAATAAAAAGAATTATGGCTCTCGCATAGGATATAATAAGCTCAATGAAATTATTACAAGTTTAAGTTGATGTGTACGTACCATATCTGCTTTGAGTGCCCTTATGTAATTTCTGTTTGATAATTTATGTGACAGGATTATAATTATCTTTGTATTTAAGACTTGAGATAATAATGTTGAGAAATTAAGAAACTAGGAATGGTTATGTTTAAAATAGTGTTTAATTGGCCAAAGGGGAAAACGTCGCAAAAGACTTAAAAGTTAAAAATCCTATACGAGGAACATTACTTGGTTGTGAAACTATGAAATGGTCTATTGGTTTAGAATCTTGGAGAAAAGTCTGTAACTTTAGTGTGATTACAATTCACACTAGTACTTCTTGAGCCTCGACTAAACTTGATGAAAGAAAGGGGTTAGATTATTTAAGGATCCTTGTTTTTACTTTAGAATCTTCTACCTCACTAAGCTTAAGCTTACCCTCTTCTTTCATCATTTTTCCAGGATAACGATGCTTCTATTTATCTTCAAGCTTGGGCAGGATCACAAGTATCATGATGTTTGGTAGTTCTAGCCTGTTGATCTCCTAGTTGGTGGCACATACCTTCTTTTAGAATATTCGATGCATTAGATCTTCGTAATGGAATTCACTTGTGTATAAGCTTATCATTTTATTCATAGATGTAATTGGGCCTTCAATTATTCTTTTGAGATTGCTTGCTTCCTTGTCCGATTAATTTGTGACTTGATGAACTTGAAGTTTATTAGAAGTTCTAATCTTCGAATGCTTTATGAGTTGAATGTTTAAAAAGGAACAATATTTGTTTGTGTAATAGGTCTTGTTTGCCGCAGGAGATACGGTTTGAATCAACGGTTAATAAGTTATATGTTAAACAATGCTATGAATTTCTTATAATACAGAAAAAAGGTAGGAATAAGTTTAGTTAAAGAATGATGTTTCCTTAAATGATAAGAAATGGTATAATGTTGGAATAATCTAGTTTTCCTAGTGATAAGAATCAAAATTTGCCAAGTTGAACTTTGGGTTTAGGAGTTCGATCCTTGATTTATTTATCACCCTGAATAATTTCTTTTTTTAAAAAAAGGACATTTACCAGCTTTAGTTATGGAATCATGTCTACAAATTGTTCAAGGTATAAGACATTAAGTTCTTGATAAGCGATCAAGTTAAGTGAATTAGTAAAAATTGAAATAGTTAGCTCGTGAATGGAATACGAATTTTGTCGTTGAGTAGTCTATACTCTTGATTTGCTTGAGGTATGCAATCTTGTTTGTTGTATTTCTCTGTTATTAACACCTTCTAGACCGGGTAAATTACAGGATTAATAACTTGCTGGTAAAATTTTATGGCATTTGGACATCGTTCAACAGCTTAAATTGATTAAAAATCAGATAAAATCTGTCATTACAGTACAGGTGTATCGATACAGGTCAAGCTGTATCGATACGGCCTTGCATTTTTAGACTTGGTAAAATAGAGCGTATCGATATTATAAAGGGTGTATCGATACAGATCTTGGCAGTGAGGTCTGAGAAATAAATTGTATCGATACGACCTTAGGATGTATCGATACGGGTCAACCTTGATCAATGCGTATCGATACAAGCTTAGCTGTATCGAAACGAGGTCCTTTGAATGAAGTCAAAATTGGTCAACATGTATTGATACGGGTGATGGCGTATCAATACATGAATTGGTAGATTCAAATAAAGATGTGATTGATGCACATCCGTATCGATTCGACGCCAAAGTGTATCGATACAGTGATAGTTAATTCTGTTAAAAGATTTAAACGACAGTTCTAAATAATTTACAGAATGGTCACTAAACTTTAAATGGTCTAATCATATAGGTAAATGACTCCGTTAATAACAAAATTTCACAGAATAATAATTGATAAGTTCAATTGAAGGTTAATAAAAATAAATTCTGATAAAGACCCTCCCTTAATTTATAAAATTTACATTTTGGTCCCTAAGTTTACAAAAGTTTAAAATTGACCCAAATCGAGTAAGTTGTTGATAAATAGGTCTGTTAAATCTTAAAAGAGGTTAATAAAGACATTTCAAATAAGTTTTGAATTCCAATTGAGCCTTCGATCTTTGAATATGTCTTCTACTAACATTTTCCGACCCGGTTCTCTACTAGGTCAGGAAGAGAATGTTACAACATGTCTTTGGAAGCATATTTTGGTGTGATATATATTTGGGGTGTGTAATTAAAGTGTTTGGGGCTAATGTGGATATGTTTAATGTGGTCCTAAGGTGTGTTGAATATGCATATTTTGCAAATATCCAAGTAAGTTTTGGAACCTTATGAACATGTTTCGAAACCTATTGAAGCTGGTTTCAAAACCAGACCCAAAGTTTCGAAACTTTGAGGCAACTTTGGCTACTAGGAAAAATAGTTTTCTTCGAAACCTTCAGTGGAATATTTTTTCGAAGTTAAAAAATAGTTTGAAATGTTATATTTTGGTCCATGATATCCATAAATGCAATTGCATGAGTTTGGATTGTCGTTTTGAGCTAAAATTTGGCGAGCAAGCATGTAACCCCTATAATTTTCCTGAATTGCAAGTTGGTCCCTAAATTATAATTGAGTGTAATTGGATGTCGATCCGACGCCCGATTGAGTTGAGTTTACACCCACTGCCTAATCACTCACCATAGTTTATAATATTTGCATTTAGATAAGATAAAATAAAAAATGAACGTAAATTCGAGTTATTTTTTCACGGTTTGCTTCGGCAAACCTAATGTAACTCGCTCGGTTCGGTCTGGCCTGTAGGTCGAAGGGGTTACATTTAGCCCCAATAAATGCAAAAAAAAAACCCAAACAATCTCCAATTAAATCAACAAATATGAAGTTGGGAGCTCACATCATGCTAATCGATGATGCAATCGTGTATCCAATGGCAACTCCAAAAAGATTCAAGTATTGAACCCACCCACAAATCATTACTTTAAAGCCACCTAAAAAGTAACAGCAGAAAAACAAAGATGTTAAAGCTTAAAACATTTGGAAAAAGAACAGTTAAAACCCAATTTGGTAATGGAGCTGAAAGTTACCAAGGTTTGATCTGACAGCATCCATGTAAGTGTAGTTTCTCTTGCCATTAACAGGGTCACCAAAGCGGTAACAAGCAGCAAGAAGAGTGGAGGTGTAGTATGTTACAAAAGAAAACATAAGCATCACTATTGGACCAGCCACCCATCCGAGCTGAGCAGTGGCCCAAGCCAGGGACAAGACCCCAGAGCCAATGACTGCTGTAATAATATGAGCACTCGCGGTCCATACGGTTCCTGGCAAGGCAAAAAAAACAGTAAACGATTAAGACTTTACTTGAATTCCAAGTAAATATAAAGAAGCATAAAACTTGCAGCTGGAATCGTACCAGATAGCTTGAGCCGACCGTCGTCATCGTAGCATTTAGAGCCACCTTGTGGAAGCACATCAATGGAGAGGTCGAAAACTTGGTTGTTGTGAAGCTGAAGGTGATTTCTTCCAGCACCATCGTCTCCCATCTTTGTTGAAAGAAAAGAATTAAAAAGAAAACCCAACAAAGTTAAACCTGTGTTTTCTTTTATAAACTTGGTTGTCAAAGTTTGTACACACTGTAAATATATCAAACAAGTGATCTGGTTCGAACTGAATTAATTATATTGCTTCTTGTAACAGAATGCTTAATTTCCTACCAACTTTTGGCCAAACTTTTTTTCCTACCAACTATTTCGTTGTGGTTACATGCAAAAGTTCATCCACTCTTTATTTAATGAACAGAATGACATGGTAATTAGCTGATAATATTAGTAATTAGTTACTACTTTCAAAATTAAGAAATGAAACGCTATCTTATAAAACAAAATGAGCTTAAATAATTTATTCATACCTTCATTATTGTGACCCCAGAAATCCTCACCCCCCTGAAAGTTTGGCTGTTAGTGTAATGGATGAAATCTGGGTTGCTTATATAGTGGAGAGGAAGTCATTTTTAAAAATAAAGTGAGCCTCGTAAAAAAATATTATCAATTAATGGTTAATTACGTTTCCATTAACGGTGCAATAAAACCTCTAAAATCAAGTTTAAAATGTTGTAACGTGTATTTAAGATTGAATTAATTAATTAAAAATTTAATGAGATGACAATACTAAGATTCGAACTCTAATTCTTTGAGCGTTTGTTAAATTATAAAAATTTACTAATTTTAACATTAAAAATATGTTTTAAACTCTTGTTGTTGAGCAATACTAACGTGTACCTAAGTAAAATTATAATTTGGATATTGGGTATTTATAAATTTGTATCAGCCGCTCCAAATAATAAGTCCAATATTTGAATATAGTAAGTTAGTAACCCATTTTTTTGGTAAAATTTTGATACACAGACCGTGTAAAACTAATTTTACACAAGCCGTGTATTTGTACTATAAAAACGCAAATCTAAAATTTCTAACCTAACCCTAAAAAACTAAACCCTAAATTCTAAACACTAACATTAAATTCTAAACCCTACAATCTAAACCTCTAAACTTTAAACCCTAAACTAAAACCTTAACCCCTAAAACTAAAAGGCACGTATAAACTAAAGCTTACATGACTTGTGTATCAAAGTTTTTCCCATTTTTGAATGGGTAAAATTTTGATACACAGCTTTGTAAAACTAATTTTACATAATTGTGTATTTACACTATAAAAACTCAAATCATAAATTCCTAACTTAACCTAAAAAACTAAACCCTAAACCTTATATCTTAAATTCTAAAACTAACAACCTAAACCCTAAACTAAAACCCTAACCCCTAAAATTAAAAAGGCACGTGTAAACTAAAGTTTACACAGCCTGTGTATCAAAGTTTTTCTCTTTTTTAAATTAGTTATTTATTTTGTAAAATAAAACAATTTTTTTAAAACCCTAACCCCTAAACTAAATGTAAACCATTGTGATAAATATTTTTAAACCCTAAACTAAAACTCTAACCCCTAAAAACTAAAAAGCACATGTAAACTAAAATTTACACGGCCTGTATATCAAAGTTTTTCCCTTTTTAATTTAGTTATTTATTTTATATTTTGTAAAATAAAACATTTTTTTTAACCCTAACCCTTAAAACTAAATCAGTCTAACAATATTATCAGTTTAACTAAAATAATTTTTTAAATATTAAATAGATAATAAATAATTTACACCATGCAGAATGTTCCAAAATCCGACCATCACACAACGCAACAGACTAACAGCTGCGATGTGATACAATTTGCAACATTCGCGATATAGAATCTGCCACAACCGCATCACATTATAAAATGCTCGTCAAAGCGGCTCAACGCGGTCGCGTCCTCGACAAAACTCTGCGCAGCTGATTTAGAACTACCGAGTGAACTCATCTCGGAACAGGAGTGGAACATTTTTATCCAACAAGGAATTGGAACAGGTGAGCTGCTGATGTCATCAAATGCCTTGTTCAGTTGTGGAAGAAATCTGATGGTATTGAAGGAGGACAATACTTCTTTGCAACACATTTGTACTGTGACAAAAACAAAATACAGGACATTTCAGGTATGCAAGCACAGCAAAGAAACATGGTGTTTGTGTTCGATGCAACCGATCTTTTGTTTTACCTTGTGCTGGCTGTATTTCTCCCTGATTGCCGGCAGCGTCGAATTGTCGTCGTTACAGCATAGTCTATGAAGATCCTTAACACACTTGACTAGATCAGAAGGCTTATACAGTGTGTAATGCTGCAAGGTAGAATTCTGCACCGTGATAAATGGAGATCAGAACACTGATCTCAAGAAAAAACAATCATCACCGTGACCAATTGACACTAGTTGCACATACCCAGGGTTTCTTTGCTGGGAGAAGTATAAATTTGGCCAGGAAAATAGCTGACGCGGCAACAAGTGATGGGGCATAGCAAAGCATGCTGTACTCAAGGAGGGAGAGTTCGGCAATGTAATTGGCCATGCACTCCAATTGCATTAATGGAACCTAAGCAGACACCAGAGCAATTCAATGAGATAGGTGTAGTAGAAAACCGATGGAAGTAACTTATGTTTCGGACATGGGACAAAGATGTTTGTAATACCTCATTGATCCCTTGAGCAGCACGAACGAACCGTCTGAATAACATATGGATGATCGAAAAGTTGATTCAAGAACTGAAAGAAAAAAAACATAAAAACCAGAAACCATCATTGGATAAAAGAATTACCTTAAGAAACACTTAGCAGTGGGGGCAGTCATTTCAAACTTCAAGTAATTCAAAACAGATGATTCCATCTCTAGAACCTGTTTTAAGGTAGAAAGTTTTAATGGCTTATCCGGAATCGATAAAACTAGCATCTGAGGGAACTTGTAGTTCAAATAACAGAGGCCAAACCTCCTCCTTGAAATATGTATTATCCGTGATGTAGCAGAACTCTTCCACATGAGGGGCACAAATCTCCTCATATTTGCTGATAATTTGAACACTTATGTTAACATTATATCTTATTAGATATGAAATACTTTAGAACAAATTAAGAGTATGCTATTTCTTACGCAGCAATCATCATGCAGGCAACACCGAGCAACTGAAGCCGTTGCCGGTTCATCATATTCCCCGAAAGGTACCGATCTATGTAGTTAATAGTCAAATGTAATGTATCCGGTACAAGCCTATACTCTTCAGCCACCTGCATTTGAAATTGAATCCTAGAAATGTTAATGGATGAAGGTGATGGCACCCGAGACTATGCCAACAAAAGACAGACGGTTTAGTCTCATGTATTCGAATCTAAATGAGCATATATAAATTCATAAATACACAGAAAATTACTTCGACAAGCCAATCAATTAGTATTGCACGCATGCTGGGATTTATGTCTTTCTGAATTGTATCCATGAAGTCCGTGGAAGGTCTTTTCTTCAACTGAAAAAAAAAACAGAAGAAACAATAAAGATCAGGAACAAATCATGAATAGTGTTTAACATCATACATTTTCTTGAGCTCTGTCTATTTATTTAATCAAATCTTCAAATGTATATACCTCTGATGCCATTAGGTGCTTGTAAATATCACAAGCATATGTTGCACAAAGCTGTTGATCCATGTAATTGTCATCAACATCCATTATCTTACTATCAGTTTCTTTCTCTGCCACAGCATCTCGATTGCAGAAGTTTCCTGCAATGAAAACCAAATGAGTATATTTCAAGAGAAAGCTAAGAAGCAAACGCATTTTACAGAACATGGTGCTGGACCTGCTGGTTCTTCGTCATGGTCCGAAATGCAGAGATTGCCGAATGTCTTTCGCTCGATGGAACCAACCACTGAAACATCGCGGTTGTCCATGTATTCGACTTCGGGGCTTTTGAAAGAATCACACGTGGACATTGTCTCATCCATTGAAACCGATGATGAACCTTCTGATTTACTAGGAGAAAACTCCATGACACACTGTACTGTTGGAGGAGGCAACGCCACTTCATTTCCTGTCGGAACAGATGGAACAACCTTGGGCGGCAAAACTGAACCATGTCTAACAGTTGGAGGAGGAAGAACATGTCCCGGGAGACCTGCACTTGTAACAACAGATTGCGTCTTCCTTGCCTTTGAGATTTTGTTCGAACTTGGTACCTTCAAATTTGAAATTTAAAATCAAAAATCAAAAGAAATATAGATTTTCATTTCTCAACATTGTATCCAAAAAATAAGAATCCTCTAACAATGAAAAAGAAAAAAAAAAGAAATCAAATATATAAACAATTAGAAGTTGAGACTTAAGAGTTAAGACCCACCAAAGAAGAGGCCAAAGCCGAGCTTCTCGAACTCTTCTTTTGATTAGTAATGTTAGTGAGAGGGACTCTCTTTTTAGCCAAAGAAGCCGTGACTTTTCCCACATTCTCCGACGACGATGCATGTCGTTTGGCTAAAGACGACGTCGTCGACGACGAAAACGACGATCGCCGGTTGTTACCATTTAGCGACGACATTTTTATCACCTTTCTTTTTCGAAAGAGAGACTACTATTGCAAGAGAAGCAACTTTGGTTGCGGTTGGTTCCCCTGTTTTTATATTTTTTTAACGAACGACGCGAAGAACATTTGAAACTTTGAATTAACGAAAGATCTTAGCCGTTGATTACAATCGATAATCGTTAGGAGCGTGATGTAGGGACCACTGACTCTGCTTCGAGTTTTATCAGCCGGTGTTGTTTATTGGTCACAGTAGACCAATAAAAGAATGACACATCTGAAGCACGAACTCGGGGTATTGGTTTCTCAACGGATTGAGCGGATTTGATTGGTGGGTGATGGTGTACAAAAGTCACAGCTTGGTGTCTTTGGATTCAGGTGGGTTTTTTGAATTCGAATTTCAAACGGTCACAAGATTTTTCTTGTCTTTTACTCAATTCTATGGTAAATAAAAAAATAAAACAAAAAGATTTTTGAATAAATGAACTTTTGCAGGTCTTTTTTCAGAGAAAGTAGATATGAATGGAATTTAATTCGAAGCATGAAAACTTAGTTTTTAAACGTAAACAAAGGATTTGTTGCAAAAAAAAAAAACGTACAAAGGATTTGTTACAAAATTAAAAATATTATTAATTTGATTTGTTTAATGAATATGAATATTGTCTAACAAATATTAATAAAAATTAACTATAAAATATTGTTCAAAAAAATTGTTGATTGTTCAAAAATTAACTATAACATTTTAATATACGATTTACATTCATATGCAAGATTTTTGAAATATTTAAATTTCTTTGATGTTTATATTTACATAATTGATTTTTCTTAATTACAAATATCTTTTGTTTGTTTTTTATATTTTTAAAAGATATCTTTTTTTGTCTGCAATGAAGTAATTCGAATTCTTACCAACTAAAGGGGGGCATTGTAGCTTATTGGTATTCTGTTGATTAATAAATTATTCAATTAAGATTAAGGTTAAATTTCAAATTCAAAATCGAGACGTTGATACATCGTACTTGTATTGTATGCATTATTCTAGTGGGGTTTCACAAACCTAGTTCTTGGAAAATTTATTAGATGAACTCGTCTCACCACGTCACCCTTGGTCTCGGCCAATAAAGTTCATCTACTTCAAAATAACTACTTAATAATTACACACTTTCTATTAACATGTAGGAAAGTGGTGGTAATTCACCTTAGAAAATTATTGGTTATGACCACGAATGATGTGGTAAGCCGAGTCTTTCTAATAATTTTTTAATTCTTGAGTCAAAATATCGATTATAACCATAACGATATGACAATTAATTAATTTTGTATAAAGATCGGGTCATTTGTTCAAGTATAAAGTTTATTAAAAAATTGAGCTGGATTAAGAAAATGATAAAACTTTGATACACAGGCTGTATAAAATTAATTTTACACAAACATGTGTATTTACACTATAGAAACCCAAATCCTAAATTTTTAACCCTAACCCTAAAAAACTAAACCCTAAACCTTAAACCCTATACACTAAATTATAAACACTAACCTTAAATTCTAAACCCTACAACCTAAACCCTTAAACCTTAAACACTAAACTAAAACTTTAACCCCTTAAAAAATTTAACCCTTAAGTTTACACGGCCTGTGTATTAAAGTTTCTTCCTTAAGAAAAATATATTAATTCAAGAAAATAAGTTTGGATTAAAAAAAACTATGCCCCCTTAAAAATATCGGTTGGGTTTTAATTTAGAATTAATTAATTTTATAAATAATAATATTTAGTTTTTATTGAACATAAAAGTGAATAATCAAAATTACAAGAAAAGTTTACAAAATAAGAATATATTAATCGATATATTTTTTTAAAGCATCGTAGTGCACAAATTAACTACTTAACAATAAATAAGGTCATACAAGAAAATGGTTAAAACTCAACCAAACAACTCAAGCAAATGATAGATACAAATAAATACATTTGTTGATGCTCAACATCTATTAATACTTGCATATCCAAATAACTCAAACAAATAATAGGTACAAATAAACCTAATTAAATCATCATTATCACAACTCAACTTCAACATATCTTTAATGATTGCAAACATCTATTAATATGCAACCTACAAATCTAAATCAAGGATAAATTAACAAAATAACTTGTAAACTTCATATGAAAAAATAATGTAAAATCTATCTTTGAAAAAAAAAGAAAATAAAAAACGTGTCACAAGATAAAACTAACTATTATTTTTATATAAAAAAAGAAAGACCAGTTAAATAAAATAGAATAACATAAATTGTATTAAGAGTGGAGAAAAAAAATGAAAATAAATACCTATTGTCAACTATCAATTTAAAATTGATGTCGTTGTAGTTGATAAAAAATACAAAAAATTTAGGAGATGGTCCAGAAAGAATTGTGGATTTGTTAGGGGCGGTAAATTATGGTGAGGTGTGTTATTAGGACTTCAACGGGGATGGCAACGGGGCGGGTTTTTGGCCGTCCCGAGTTCGACCCGAAAATATAATATTAAAACTCGACCCAACCCAAATTTAATATATATTTTTATTTTCGACTCGACCTGATATAATAAAAAATATAACCCGACTCTTATCCCACCCCGAAAATTTAATAAAAAATTCGATTAAACCCGACCCGACTCGAAGAAAATTAATAAAAATATTAAATATAATATATAAAAATATGATATATTTATATATATATTTATATATAAACCGGGGCGGGGCGTGGAATTTCCACCCTAAGCTCGAACCCGACCCGACCTGAAGCCCGAAAATTCAAAAAAAATCCAACCCTATCGACGGATCGAAACTCGTGGGGATTGAGTATTTTTGCCATCCCTAGATTTGAGTGTGTTTAACGAGAGAGTACATTTATGTTGTGTGCTATTTTAAGGTTTGTCAATGCATTTGAAGGATACTTGGTAATTTTGTTCTCATGTCTGTCAAGTAGGATGTTTATAGTAGGTTAACCGTACTGTTTAGTTAAAACAGTTGATTAACTGTTATAACATATATTAACCATAATCTAACCGTTAAAGAAATGATTAACCGTTAATTTTTTAAACAGTTAACCATTATAGTGGTTAACTGTTAAGAAACGATTCGATTACAAGTTAACTTATAACCTAGTACAATTTTCTTTTCAAATGTTCATTATTTCTTTTTACAATAATAAATCTATCTCTTCGATAAATATTGTATTAAAATTTTCAAAAAAATTACTTAAATAGATAGATTTTAAACACAAACTTCATACTTAGTTAAAAAAATACATATAGGTTAACCTATAAGTTAACCATTAACCATCTTTTTAGCGGTTCGGTTAACCGAAACCGTTTAACTTTTAATGGTTAGGTTAATTAACTTATAAAATGAACGGTTATACCGATTAATGGTTACAGTTTATTTTGCACACCCCTACTCTCAAGTGTTGGATAATAGTGTACTTTGAATAAAATGATGTGTTAGACAATTCAAAAAACAATTTATTAGAATGATCAATCAAATGAGGAGATAGCCAAGAGAGAGGTGAATTGGCAAATAAAGAAGTTTGGAAGCAAATTGGAAAATGAAAATAATAGGGACACAAGAGTTATAGTGGTTCAACCTTCTAACAAGGTTTACATCCAATACCTTAGCTTCCTACTAAGGATTTTTCAAATCTACTATCGAATTTCTTTCTCTTTTCAAGGCTAAAGAGACAACTTTATACACAATCAAAGTTTTCTACCCAAAACTTTGATTAAACTCTCACTTTTACAAAAAAAAAATGAATAGCAAACTGAAAATCCTCTCAAAGATAGTTTGTTTGCCCAATTACAAGTTTACTCAACTCAAGACTTGAATAAAAAGATTACAAGAAAGACCAATCCAGTGAGTTGCAAAATTTAACTTTAATAGGCTCAAAGATGGTTGAATTTGTGCTTGAATGCTTTAAGACTTGACCACTTCTCCGATAGTTGTTGTTGTAGCTTGAGAAACTTGTTTATATACTCTCTCATTGATTTCTAACCGTTTGAATAGTTGAGATCATCAATATAGCCATTGGGTTGTTTTCTTCTCGTAATAAATGTTGTTAGGTAGTAGGGCGTATAGGTAGACGAACATTCGTATCAGTACCTATCATAAGAAGCAATAGCCGTTGTACAGAGGGGCGTATCGGTACGAAAAGAGAATTTTATAAAGGGGTATCAGTACGGAACAGTCTGTATCGGTACTAGTTTTGCTCATAGGAATTTAATAAATAAGTAAGTGGAAAAAGGTTACGCCTAAGGACATATCGATACGGTATAAACACTTTTTGAATTTATGTTCCAATAAACTGACAAGTGTAACGGTTGAATAATAAATACAAAAGATTTATAAAATCTCAACACCCCGTATCAGGACGCATACAGTCGCACCGATACTCAAAGCTTATTTGATTCCCAAGTATGAACGGCGTACTGATACGACTTCAAGCGTATTGGTACCCAATAGTCATTTTGTATAAAACGTTTTTTCAGTAGCCAAAATCTGTATCGATACAGTATAAGGTGTATCGATACACCTGGACCAAATTAAGCTATTTGAGTACATAAATACTTAGAAAATATTTAGGGTTTTAGTTTTTGACTTAGAAACCATTTGAAGTTTGAATTTTTGTCATTTTGCCAGACTTAAAAATTTATCCAAATTTATAAATTTGGACCTTTAAATTATTGTTATATCAAAATCAAAATATAGATTTTACACAAGCGCTCTCTACTTGAACTTTTCAGTTTTTTTAAATCTTTAATTTACACGAACAACTCGATTTGAATTATTATTTATTAATTAACATGTTTAAAAATTTCATTATAAATATATAGATACTAATAGCAATTTATATTTTTTTAATATTATTGATTAGTAATTTTTAATTGATAGATTGAAGTAAATGATAAGTAAATATGAACATAACAAATAAAAATATTTCGAATCTTACTCGTAAACATATCTCTTGACCAAAAAATACTCATAAACATATCTAGCGGCTCAGGGGTTATCCGCTGGGTCGTTAAAAACCCCGCAGCCAGCCAGCCAGCGCCGAACACGTATGACTTAATTTTGCTGTTGAAAAGAACCGGTGTTCAGCGGGGGCCAAATATAAGAGTTCATGTTCCGTTCGAATATTGGCAGATAGTGAACCGTTCGTAGATTAAGCTAAATAAATGAGTATGAATAATTTTTTATGTCCGTTTAATAAACGAACGAACATGAACATATGTATATTCCGTTTGTTTATGTTCATCAATAAGCTCGTTTATAAGTTTATTTACTTGGTTTCCTTTTATTTTTTTATATTTTAAATTTTGGTGAATGTATGAACTAAATTGAACACGTGGTAAGTTTTTGAGTTCAAACTGTGAAACCTAATGAGCTTAAAGACTAGTGTTGTAATTCTACAATTTCGGCTAACATATAAAATGAACATGTTAGCGGACATATTAATGAACATGTTTGCGAACATTACACGGATATGTTCACGAAAGTTAAACGAACATATTCGTGAACGTTAAACATACGAACACGAACACCATCAAAAATAAATAAACGAACATAAACATGACATTAAAATTTTAAACGAACTGAACATGAACACGAACACAAAACCTTATTCGTTTAAGATCGGTTCATTTACACCCCTAATTCAACCTCTACTTGATTATATATTTAATAATTACTTATGTTTTTTAATTTGAATATTTGTTTTTTTATAGGGATTAAACTCCGCCCCCGGTGTTCAGGTTTTTGGATTTGACCTTTGTTTTCAACTATAGGTATCCAAAGAATACAGTGTTGCACCTACAACACTATCTTTGTTCTTCAATTACATTGATCGTTACCTCTCTCATTGGCGATGATTTAGTGTGATCCTTAATTCCTTATATTGGCTCAATGGCCGGAATCGTCTACCCGACATGCCACAAGTGTTCTCTGCTTCCACAGTTACCGGGGACAACCTAGTGTGGGATGCAAGGGGCTTTGGGAGACAAAAGGAGAGACAGGTTTGAATATAAAAAAATACTACTACTTACATAATTGCAACAAAATGGCTTTTCAAGCTTTGTCCATCTGCTAAGGGCCATGCTTTTTGAATCTCTTGTCACTCCAACATGGGTTTTGTAGTCTTAGCTTTGATCTCTCTTTTAACTTATTTATAATCTAATGCTAATTGCTAAAGGCAATGCCTTTATCTTTTGATTTCCCATGAGTTGTTGTTTGCATGCTGCCTCGTACTAAAACGACGGTGCTTATTTTGTACAGTGGATAATCATGAGTGGGAGTAATGAGTTTGTTTTTCATTTGATCGTACCGTTTGCAACAGGCATATCATAGCCTATCCTAATTCCTATCATCACAGATACAAATATATTTTGGATAGATCACAATATCTGGGTACACCTCCTAATGATTGTGTCTGCCCCCCCCCCCCCCTAAAATCTTGTACTATATATTTTCTAGATTTTCACCATTCAAAATTTGACAATTTCAAAATCCCGAGTCGAAGGAAAAACCCTTCCTCTGATTTCGAATTCCATGCCGAAAAGTCTAGCAGACACATGTTTGAATCTTCTTCCTCGTTCATTTTGGTTTATACACAAAATACGAATCGAATTTCTAGTATCTTTTTCGCACTAGCAGTAAGGTGGGAATTTGATAGGGAATATTTAAAAACTACAGGGATTCGAACCAACGAGATGAGGAATAACTGAAATCTTACCCAGAGGACGGGGACGGGAAAAGCTTCTTTATTGAAGCTCAAATGGGGATGGGACGAAGATTGATATATCCGAACCGTAGTAATAATCGAACCGTAACCATATAAATAACCGTGGAGATCCCAAAAAAATATCCACAACGAATTTTTTTATTTTACAAGTTTTTTTTTAAAATATACTTATTTATTTATATACTCTTAATATATATCTTAATAAAAAATCTTAACTATATTAATATCGCTTTAACTTTCTCTCAAACTTAGTTACACTTAAGTTTCTCAATATGTTTATATCTTCGTTTTTAGATATAAGCTAAAACCAAATCTTCTTCAACACAACACCCATTCAATTTTTATCATATCGTAATTGCTTCTAATCGAAGTATCCAATGAATTAGTCATTTATTTTAGTTAATAAAATAGTAATTTGTTTAATTTTGTGGGGATAGAAATTCTTCAAAAACCGCAGGGATTTGCATAGCTAAGGTATGAAGACGAAAAATTCTCCGAAACATTTAATAGAGATTTTCTGAAACTATAACCGCAAGTGTTGGGATAGAGTGAGAATACAAAACTATCCCGCCCTACCCGATTCTCACCCCTAACTAGCCGCAGACATTCGGTTATCAAAATACGAGACTTGCAATTAATCAACGTTCATTAGTTTTGATATAATTAACTTAATTAATCACCTTTAACTTTCTTTCTTTCTTTCTTTCAGGCAAGCACCTAGCAGAACTGTGCAAGGCTGAATTACCCCAAATTGGTGAAGTAATGCTTATGGTTAATTGCAGAAATTGCTGTTATAGCTTCGGATATACCTGAAGGTTTCTTTTGTAAATAATCATTTCAGTTACCAAATTGTTCACTAATTTGACTTGTGCAGCGTGCAATATAAATTAAACCCGACCACAGATTGGTTGAAAATCTAAGTCAAAACCAATAAATAAGAAAAAGAAAAAGAAAAAGAAAACAAAATTGGTGCTTGTTTTTGATGCGTTTAGTTATAAATTGCGGTTATTGGGACAGCCTTTGGACTAAACATACTGTTTAACATCCCATTATGGGTTGGGGTTCTCTGCACTGGTTTAAGCACTCTCCTCCTCCTTGGCCTGCAAGATATGGGGTATTTAAATCAATTTTAAACTTGTCTTTTTTATTAAAGAGAAATATCTTGAAGCCACGCCTCAAGGTAAGGAGTCATTTACAATTGTTCAACACATCAAGTGTTGTTTCATCGGGAAGGTTATTTTTAGACGTGGTTCGCGAAGACAATAAACTTACAAATGGTATGACTAAAGTAGCTGCAAAGGTTGTTTTTAGACATGTGGTTCGCGAAGACAATAAACTTACAAATGGTATGACTAAAGTAGCTGCAAAGGTTGTTTTTAGACATGTGGTTCGCGAAGACAATAAACTGACAATAAACTTACAAATGGTATGACTAAAGTAGCTGTAAAGGTTGTTTTTAGACATGTGGTTCGCGAAGACAATAAACTTACAAATGGTATGACTAAAGTAGTTGCAAAGGTTGTTTTTAGACATGTGGTTCGCGAAGACAATAAACTGACAATAAACTTACAAATGGTATGACTAAAGTAGCTGTAAAGGTTGTTTTTAGACATGTGGTTCGCGAAGACAATAAACTTACAAATGGTACGAAATAAATGACCGCACGTGATTCTTAAAAAAGACTATAAATAAATTGAATTAAATATTTATAAGAAAAATAAAAAAAATGGTTTAATAAATTAAAAAAATAAAAAATGACTTAAAAAGGTCCTCATAATATATTTTTTCACAAAGCTAAAAATATATTTTAAAACAACCTTATATATTATAGTTTTAAATATTTTTTATATATATTGAAACAGTACCAATTGAATCTTTGATTGATTAGTCGTATTTTATCTCCTTCTTCTCATGAAAAATATGTTAAAAAATAAAGAAATAATCTAACAATCAAAAAATAGTGTAAAAGTAATTGAATTTTACACTATGCAAGCTGATTCTTAACACCTCCTCTCTCTATATATATATCCAATACACTGGCGGTGGGAACTTTTAGTTTCCACAAACGCCTTAGTTTTAGGGTTATGGACTCAATTTAGGGCGTAGGGTTTAGGGACTTAGGTGTAGGGGTTTAAAATTTAGGGTAATGATTAGAATTTAGGGGTTAAGGTTTAGAGGTTAGAGTTTAGGTAATATGTTGAGGATTTATGTTTTAACCTATAAACACTAAATTCTAACTCTAAATTCTAAATTTTATTCACAATCACTGAATTCTAAACTACTAAACATAAGCACCTAAATTCTACACCCTATATTTAGGGCCAGTTTGACACGACTTTTGAAAAATACTTTTAAAAGTGTTGTCAGAAAGTGATTTTAAAAGTGATTTTAAAAAGTTAACGGTAAAATTTTAGTGTTTAGCATTTGTAATCATTAATTTTGTCCGGGTTGACCCGTTTTTGTTTTGCAATAATGGGCTTATATATGTATATACATTACTAAGTGATGTGTTTTATTGTATGTATGCTCCTAGAATGTGATTATCATATATATGGTTATTATTATTATAACTTACATCTGGCCCGATTAGGGCCCAATTTTACATCAACTTTAATCTGTTCTATCCTCTGCGCAGTCAAACCAGGATCGTTGGATCAAGGGCTGCTGATCGAACGGTCCAAATCGAATGGAGACCCTTCAACTCCCCCTCCCACGCGCCACATGTCATCATCCAGTGCTGCCACGTCAACCATCAGATGCAATCTGGATCGTCCATTTCAGGAAAGGTCTCAACCGTTGGATCATATCTGATCCAACGGCCCAGATCGAGCCAGACAGATTGAATCTCGCGCGTGCAGCCTACGCTTTGGCCGTTCAGCTTCTTCACACGCCCACGTGTCGGCACTGGTTCATCCCCTCATCCGCATAACCACATCACCGAGATTTCCGCTGCCACCACAGGCTTTCAACCACCGAACAGGCCGAAACACATAAAAAAAGAGGGCATGTCAGAACATCATCATCCACAGTGACAACATTTAATGTTTGCTTAAACATGTAAACGATAGGATCAATAGGCAATGAGTAATCTGAAAGATATAAAGCTATGTAATCAACCATTTGTAATGACAAAGAGGTT
Source organism: Hibiscus mutabilis (assembly GCA_019671005.1). NCBI lineage: Eukaryota > Viridiplantae > Streptophyta > Magnoliopsida > Malvales > Malvaceae > Hibiscus > Hibiscus mutabilis. The sequence continues at coordinate 2,926,602 of CM033741.1, read as the reverse complement.
CGAATAAAAAATCCATAAGCAATAAACAGAGAAAAAGCCTTTCAAGCTATATTTCCTCTTTTTTTAGTTCAAATATATAACATGCATGTGTATAAAAAAGGGGAAATAAAGTTTAGGGCTTTACCCTCGTTGATAAGCCATGGCCTCCTCAAGGCCGAGTGTGGTGAAACAGTGCAAGCACGTGGCGACGGAAGCCCTTTCTTTTGATTTGGCTTTTGGCTGGGGTTCGATTTTGAGATGATGGGTTCGAATATAGGTTTAGTATAAAAATGGGGAGTTTCTGTGGGTTTTTTAGGCTCGTCGGCCGCCGCTAAGTGGCGACCGACACGGTGGTGAGTCGGCCGATTTCTGGAAAGCATGGCGGAGGGCCGCCGGAATCTGGGTTCATGATGAACCCAGATGAACTTGAAGAATGGACGAGAGTGTTTTGGGTGGGGGAAAATGTTATAACAGAAAAAAATGGCCAAAATATCTGATTTTCGGATAAAGGGGTATTTATATTGTTATAAATTTTAAAAATGGCATAATAACATTTTAAATCTCTCCGCCCTTCCTTAATTTCGCATGAGGGGCTTTCGCATGGTCCAATTGCACAATTAGTCCTTCTGTGTGGGATAATTACGGGGGGAAGCCATTCCGCCTATTTTAATTATTCTCTGGGTCCTTCATAGTTTTTCAAAATTTTCAATTTCATCCTCGTTATTCCTTTTAATTTTGTCTCTGTATTTTTTTTCTCACAATTAGGTCCTTTTTCTAGTTTTAAATTAAGTTATTTTATTTATTCTTTTTCATGTTTTTTTAGTTTAGATTTTGCATATTTATTTCTAGCACTTGCAATTTAATTTTTATGTTAATATTGCTCGTTTGTGATCGTGATTTTATGGATAAAATTAGTTCGAATGGTATGTATATTAGGGATTTAATACGCACATAAATTTAGTACAAAATGGAAATATAACATATAATTTTATGTTTAATATACATTTGTAAGTAAAGTAGAAATTGGTAAAATAAAATATATATTTTCAACCTATAATATGTTTTAATGTAAGATAGAAATTTGAAAAAAATAAAAAATAAAAAAATGTATTATACAAATGTTTTTTATATAGTATATACATTTTTATTATATAATAGAATTTTAAAAATAAAAAATGCCATATATACTTTTGACATATACAATGTATAGTTTTCAAAGGATAAGATAGAATTTTTGTAAAATGTAAAATATGTATTTATGACCTATAATACATAATTTTCAAAGTATATAGTATAACCTTATAAAATAATGTATATATATTTTTGATATAATATATAGTTTTTAAGGTATATAGTATAATCTTGAAGAATATAATGTATACATTTTTGGTATATAAAGTATAGAGTCTTTTGAAGTATATAATAAATGAAATATATATGTGGTGTATAATACGGTTTCAAGTGTATAGAAGAATTTTGCAAAATAACTAATGCATATTTTTAAATAATAGGTTTTTAATATATTACATAATTTTAATACATAATGTATTTTAATGTATATTTTTAAATAATAGGTTTTTAATATCTTACATAATTTTAATACATGATGTATTTTAATGTGTATTTTTAAATAATAGGTTTTTAATATATTACATAATTTTAATACATAATGTATTTTAATGTATATTTTTAAATAATAGATTTTTAATATGTTATATAATTTTAATACATAATGTATCTTTTTTTGGGCCTTTATTAGATAATATTCTTGGGCTTGGTTTTAGGTTTTCGGGCCATAGGCCTTGTTTTGGTTCTTTCGGGTTTTTGACTAGATTAAGTGAATTAACTTAATTAATTTAGTTCGTGTGCCCGTCTCATAGGGACACGATCCTAGAATTAATCAAATTAGCCTTAGTTTTTTTAGAGCCTTAGTTAGATTAGGGTTCGAATTAATTTAGTGAATTTAAATTTATCCTTGGCTTATTGGGGTAAATGTTAAATTCATTAAATTAATTGAACATTTCTCGATCACTTTAGGGGTAAAACCAATTTCAAGTTTAACTTAACATTAAATCACAAATTAGTCACCATAAATTAGGGTTAAGTATAATAAATTGGGCTATGTACTAAATTGGGCATTCCCTTTGTATGCTTACATTCATGCTTTTGATTGTCGTGCCTTAATTGTCATTCACGTAATCTTTAATCTTAACCGCATTCAAAATTAATCTAAATCGTAAAAGGGGGTACTTATTAATTCCAATATTTGTGTCATAAAAGTCTGAACTTAAGATGTTGACCAAATATTCGAATTAATCTTTACCGTCCCGAGGTAAATAGATTAAAAGTTAACAAAATCATCACATCATACTTAAATGTTTGCATCATGTATAAAGGTGCGTACGAAAGTCGGACCATAAATTAACACGGCAGTCGGCCTTATTCGATGTCGGTTTAATCTATGGTCTGATATATCGTCAACCTTATTAATTAAATGTATAATTAATTTGAACCCACTAATTCGATAAAGCCCGTGCAATCGAGGTTAACTTTCACTTAAGAACTCCTAGTTAAAACCAATAGAAATTTCAATTATTTTTATTTTTTCTTAAAAGCAATAAATATTTTGGTACCGATTTCTGGGCGTGATGGGGGTGCTAATACTTCCCCACGCGTAACTAACTCGCGTTCCCTTTCACAACGAGTCCCTGGTTTCTTATGGTGTCCGGCCTACCTTATCCAAGTGGCCGGTGACGACTCCAAATTTTCGTCGTTTTCAAAATTTAAGATCTAAAAGAAATCCCTATTCTTTAAAAAGATTTTCATTAATGATTTAGGGGATAATTAATAGCCGAATTCTTTTCTAAACAAACATCCTTAACGCCCAATTCCTTTTTTTCAAAAGGAAGAAAAAAGGTCGCAACAACATTGTTGCCAAAAAATACTTTTAAAAAGATAAAAAATATATTTTAGACATTATACTATAAAGTAAAAATAAATAAACGTAAATAATGTTTAAATTCATTATTATAAAATTTATTAATATTATTATATATGAAAAAAATTAACTTAAATAATAAAAACATTAAAACTATACCAATTTATTAGTATTTTTTATATATAAAATATAAACTTTAAATATTTTTAAATAATTAATATAAAATTTTGAATTAAATATAAAAATTTGACCTTCAAAATTTAAACTATACATTTTTTATATTATTGTATTGAACTAAATATTAACCCGAAGTTAATAATTACTATCATATTTAATATTATTTTAATATATTAATATTAATATTAATATTAATAATTAAAAGTAAAAAAATAATTTCACACTTAAAAATAACTTTCTATTCTTAAAGAAGTATTTGATATTATTTATAAGCGGAACTTTTTACTCTCAAAAAGTACTTAACATTATTATAAACAAATTTTTAAGCAAAAATTCTTTTTTAAATCATACCAAAAAATTATTAATTTCAGAACTTTAAAATTAAATTACTTATAAAAACAAAAACTTTTTACTGTCAAATACATATATAGTAAGGGTAAAACTTTGATACACAAACTGTGTAAAATTAATTTTATACAAGTCTGTATATTTATATTATAAAAACTCAAATCATGAATTCCTAACCCTAACCCTAAAAAATTAAACCCTAAACATTAAATCCTATACGATAAAATCTAAACATTAACCTTAAATTCTAAATCCTACTACCTAAACTCTTAAATCTTAAACATGGTATCAAAATTTTTTCCGTACAGTATTTAGAAAAAGGGGGCTATTTGATACAAGTCAAATAAAGTTAATAAATAAAAAGTCAAAATTAATCCATAAAACGGCCGATCTTCTTCTTCCGCTCTTTAGCCGAGTGGGAAGAACTGGGAAAGGGCAAGGAAGCGAAATTCAAAGAAATCAGATGCACTCACTGAAACCTTCCCTAGCAATGAAAAGACCGAGATCGCCTTCATCACCGCCGCTCTCCTCCGCCTCCACGGAACAGACATCTTGGCCGCCGCCGCCCAAATCCCTCCACCAACCCAAAACCCCACCCATCTCCTCCAAGAAGCCTAAGCCACACACCAAATGGGTGTCACTCAACCTCTCCCAGTCCGAACTTTCCCTTCCCCTCACTTTCCCCACCGGCCAAACCTTCCGCTGGAAACAAACCGGCCCGCTTCAGTACACCGGTACCATCGGACCCCACTTGCTATCCCTCAAGCACATCCAGAACGGCGACGTTTCTTACTTCATCCACTCCTCCCCTTCCGAATCGGCTGCCAAGCTAGCTCTCCTCGATTTTCTCAACGTGGGCATTTGCTTGGCCAAGCTATGGTATGCTTTCTCTGAGAATGACTCCAGGTTTGCCGAGCTGGCCAAGTATTTGAAGGGTGCTCGGGTTTTGAGGCAGGACCCCGTTGAGTGCTTGGTTCAGTTCCTTTGTTCTTCTAATAATAACATTGGGAGGATTACTAAAATGGTGGATTTCGTTTCCTCTTTGGGTACTAATTTGGGCAGTGTCGGTGGGTTTGAGTTTCATGAGTTCCCTTCATTGGAACGCTTATCTGTTGTCTCCGAGGAAGAGCTTAGACAAGCTGGTTTTGGCTACAGGCAAATCGTTTTGTTCTTTCTATTAGTTATCTGTCTTTTTTTTTTTTCTTTAGTCGATTGATTGCAACTTTAACACTGGTTATGTAGTTGTTTTTAGCAGCTTAAGCTCCTCAGAGAGAGATTTCATATATCTGGGTCATGTTCATATACATGTTTTTGGTATTTTATATCTATATACATTTTGATACATTAACAATTAACATTTCAGATTATATAGTTTTTGAGATTTTCATGTATTTGTGGTGCGTTCTTGTTTTCTTTCTTTTCTTTTCATGTTTACTCATGCTTTCTGTTGTATTTTAGTAAATTTTCCCGTGTCTTGTAGTGGTGGAAACGGATTGCATTGAATAGTAAAAAGATTAATGTGATGTTTAATATCTGTTTAATCCCTTCATAGTGATCGGCTAGTAAATCATAAATGATTCATTATGTCCAGCATTCGCGGACGGGTTTTTGCTTTATAATCTCGGTCTCATGTGGGGATTTCATGATGTGGGTGAGCAGGGCCAAGTACATTACTGGCACAGTTGATGTTTTGCAATCAAAACCAGATGGAGGTGCTCAATGGCTTCTCTCTCTTCGTAAATTGGATCTTCCAGAGGCAATTGATGCTCTATGTACTTTACCTGGAGTTGGTCCCAAAGTGGCAGCATGTATTGCTCTCTTCTCTCTCGATCACCACCATGCCATTCCAGTTGATACTCATGTGTGGCAGGTATGCTTATGAATGTAGCTAGTCATGTAGCGAGGACGTGGATGGTGTTTTAAATGTTGCATTTGTGAGTATTGTACCATCGACTTGACCGAGGTTGGACATGCTTAAATCCAAGATCAACTTCGATCAGGAAGTGGATTCAACCTTCAAAACCACGTTGTTTTCCATTTAACTTGGCTTGGAGTTGAATAGAGCAGAATTCAAATTAATGTTAGGTTCTAAAATTCACTATAGTTCCATCTCCGTTGTGGATTGGAGTGCTGGGGATTTTGTTAGAATCCTTGCATTGTATGAAGGAAACCTGTTTGCTTGTTTGAGTTGAGGGGCATTAAATGTTTAGGTAATGAGCATTTGTAATGCTGAAATAGGAATAAACAACCCCTCTTCATTCACAATTTAATATCGTGTCAATCCGCTCTACAATTCACTTCTTGAATATGGATTGGATCAGTTAGCATCATTTTATATATTGGTAAATAATTATTAATAAGAAAACTAGGAAATTGCCTTTTGTCTTCTTTCTTTATGCATCTATGATTTCTAACATGGAAATGTTCTACTTGTTTCATGGGGAAGATTGCTACAAAGTACCTCCTTCCTGAGCTTGCCGGTGCCCGTTTGACGCCTAAGCTTTGCAGCCGTGTGGCAAATGCATTTGTAAGCAAATATGGGGAATATGCTGGGTGGGCTCAGACGCTTCTATTTATTGCCGAGTTGCCTTCACAAAAGGCCCTCTTACCATCACATTTTTGGGATATTAAGGAGAAAAAAACTGCCAAAACGAAAGACGGTAATTGTTGCAGTAATGAAGGAAACTGCAGTTGAAATTGCTGAAACGATTTTCTTTGGACATCAGATATTTGAACTTCACCATCAAGTAGCTGTTACTATCGGGTTATTGATTTTCCAAGAGCAAGATCTAAGATGATATATCTATCTCTCAAGCACCAATGAAAGAAGTTTGTCAAAAGTTCCTCATTTGGGATGATTAATTTGGAGATAACATCAGTGGTTGTTGGGGTTGAGCACCTGGTGGTGGGACAAACCAAGCGGCCTGGACAAGTTGCTGTTTGAACCATGCCTCTGGCTTGCCAGGTATTTATTCTGTAATTTTCATCGGCAAGCATTAGCTGCATTTCTGCAAATGTTCGAACATTAATAATCAAACAGCTATGAATTGATATGATTGTAATTGATTAGATGTTCCACTGCTGCATCTTTTATCAAAATGTTCGTTTTAATTTTTTGTCTATCTCCAGAATTTGTGCTTTATTTATAGGCATTTATGTAAGAAACAGGGTTGTTCTAGCCATGGACGCTTCTAATTTAGCATTTTGAGTTGATTAATTGTTTCCTGCTTGATTCATGATAATGATATACATTTGTTTTATCATCCATTATTTTGGTGTCATTGGTTAACTAGGTACCAACTACGTCGAAAAAAGAACGAGATGTCCTTTAAATATTAATAGAGATATTATTATAATGATTTTTTATTGCAAAAAAATTTATCACACCGCGATTTATATACCTTTAGGCCTAATTTTACACTTGTTAAATAGTTCATGGCATTTCTAGACCGATGGAGGTAAGCAATCGTTATCTATCAGGTAGATCGAGAAAGAAACTACAAAGGAGTTTGGTTAAGAAGATCTTTGAGGCAAATCATATGTTGAAGTTTTATTTATTCTTTTGTTAGTGCGTTGTTTTATCCAAATGCTCGTGCCTCAAACTTATGTTCGGAATATGTTTGAGTATACACTGATAATTTCATGTTTGAATATATTTGCGTCGTGTCAAATGTATAATGTATATTCATGTTCAACGTGATAATTTCGATTTCGAGTTGAGGTAACACCAGGATACATTGATGTAGTAACTCGCATTGCACCCTACTAGAACAATATTTGCCCTTTCGGTTCATGGAACCACAACAATTTTGTTGTATAGAGTGTTCAAATATGAAATATATCAGTTCAGTTAAATGTATTAGTGGTCAATTATTTTAAGCAAATTAATTTTAATTAATTAGATTAGTTTCTAATTAACTAAACAAAATTAACTTCAGGGTGCTTTTTAGTAAATCGTTATATATATATATCTACTCATCCACAACAACTAAAATCCAACAGATAACATTAATAGAATTATAATAATATTCTAATAACAAATTCAAATATATTAAAAGTACAAAAACAATTGATATTTTAGTTATAATAAATTATTCATTCTGCTTAACAAAATCAAATCAATTAACCAGAACCCAAAGTTTCCTAAAGAATTCCATATTTTGGTGTCCGACAGATCAACCGAAAAAATATATTTGACAGATTAATTTTGTTTTAACAACATAATGTATTTCTAATACGAAGTTAAATATCAGCATCTGCAATCTTCCTTTTCTACCTTCAAGCTGTTGTATCAAAAAATAAAGATAGCGGGTATTTTCTATGCAACACATTTGGACTTCTGTTGCTTGGCATAAAGCTGCCCTTGTCTAAAGAAAACTTTAGCATCGTCCCATCCTTTATTACTTGAAAGGATCGATCCTTCATACATATAATTGCGATGGAAAGCGAAGCTTCACCAAAAAGGTGCTCTTCGCCCAACTTGATCAAGTTGACTCCAATTGTCCAAATGTTATTTTTAAATATTAAATAGATAATTTGAACACGATCGTGGTCTTGGGCTCCTAGGCCCTAAAAGACCTTCTCCATTATAAGCATTTCTGAGCTCAATCCAAACTATTGTTTGGCTTGCTTCCCTTAAAATCCAAGGAGTGTTCAGTTGGGACCAAAATGAGATCCAGATTATTTTTTGAGAAAAAAATATTTTTTCCCGACAAACCTTAATTTTAATTTTATCTAAAAGTGAATGGAAAAAGAATTTTAAGGAAATGAAGGAGGTGTATCTCATGGGTTTAGAACCCATAATTTAAGGAAGTATAAAAAATAAAGATAAACAACTTAGTCGACCAATTAAATGTGTTTAGTCTTTGAGAAAACATATTTAAATAAAGAAATTAATATATTAAAAAATCAGATGACGGTCCAATTACTTCTTGATCCACAGATAAACCTAACCAGTGACCGATGTATTAATGGGAGAGGCTCATGTTCCTTATTTTTTATTTTTAGTTTTACAGTCTGAACATTTGTTAAATTAAATCTTGTTACTTCTAGATCTTAGTCTTATCTTTCTAAATTGAATTTTATTTTTACAAATTTTAAAATTAAATAACTTTAATCCTCCCAATATCTAATCATGACTGCGTTTCAGAATCTAATCTTTTATCCGAAACACTCATTAAACACATACAAGGCTTGATCATTACCCTTAAAACATTGTTCAAATCATAGCGTGAGATAAAAAGTTGAGATTGTTGCATCAAAAAGAAAGGAAAAAATGTATAGAAAATTGAGTTTGATCTTTACAGATAAGTATAGTTTAGAAATCAATTTGTTTATTATTATATAACATTAGATGCTATCCCCATATGCATATGCACATGCTTTGCTCCGCTTCCTACAAAATAATACAGATCCCATGAAGATTTCCTCATCCCTGCCTTCACCGATAATGCCAAAACAATGACCAAACATACCCCCCCCCCTTCCCCTTTTCTACTTTTGTTGTAACCTTTTACCATATTAAGTTGATCCAACTAGTTTGATTAATGTCAAATTCAACTCGAATTTATAAGTTCAATAATATATTGATATCTAAATTGAGTAGTTTATATTTAAAATAATTCGAATTCAGGGGCTAGGGCCTCACGGGATTTGGCAAGGCTATTGTACCTTGCTTGTAGTTTGGTTTCATATGTTTGGTTGTCGAGCTTGGCTTGTTTCCTGTTATGTAATTATTGTTATATGTACTTTTTTTCTTTCATCTAAATTTAAAGAATATTTTAACGAGGCATATGTTAATAATCTTTATTCTTAATAAAATAATAATTCGAATTCGAATCTATTTTTTTAAATGGATTTGATTTACGTGTTTATAAAGGAAGTATCACCTCTGTTTATTTGTTCTTGTGTTTTTTGCTCCAAGCGTATCGCCAATATTGAATGCATTGATTTTGCACAAATCATTAATTACATTTATTCTTAAGTAGATTAGATCTACCAGCATCCCTTATATTTTATTAATAGATTTGGACATTGATGAGATATCCGATAGTAATTAAGCATCCGCATTTTTTTATTACATGACAGACATGCAAAATAGTAGGGATTGAGATCAAACGATTTTAATCCCAAGGCTTCTAATTAACCACGTGACCTATTTTAATCATTTTAAAAATGGTACAACACAGTACTAAATAAAAAAATATGAGTTTACACGTTCGACGAGCATCACTTAGTACCATTAACGATGAGCACCGTCGAATATTATTAAATTAATTTATAAATATTAAAATTTAAAGGACTTAATGTATAATTATAAATTATTTAAACATATAATTATAAGTTATTTAAAATAAAATATTAATTAAATTATTTTTCATATTATAATATTTTTTAATTTTTTTAAATAATTGGATCAAATATCAACCTTAGTCAATTTAAAAAACCTAAAACCCTAAACCCTAAACTATAAACTATAAAGCCTAAATTCGAATATTGTGTTTAGGCTTTATGCTTTATGCTTTAATGTTTAGTGGTTGGTATTTGACTCAATAATTTTAAAAAAATTAAAAATTATATATATAAAGTAATTTAATTAATATTTTATAATTATATTCTTAATCATTGAGAATTTTAATCTTTATTAATTAATTTAATGGTGCTCAGCAGTGCTTATCGTTAGCGGTGCTTAATGGTGCTCGTTAATTTTTTTTAATAAAAATATATATTTTTAGCTAAATAGAAATATAGGTAGTTGTTCGTTTAACTTGAATTAATTTAGTGTATTCTAGCCAAGTCTCTTTTTACCATAAATTAGAGAATATTAAACGATTAAGTATGTTCGAACTCACATTCTCCTATATTATATATTAACAACCATATCAATCAAACTATACTTTCAATCGACTTTTATACTATACATTAAAAAATATTAAATATAAACATATACATAATTTTTATCGGATACATTGACACTTTTTATTTAAAGGCTCAACTATAAAACAAGTGCTTAAATTATATCTTATATTTGCGATAGGTGTCTAAAGTATTTTTTGAATGAAATAAGTGCTTAAAGTTTATTTTTTGGTTTGTTTTAAAGTCAATTGAGCCACTTAATTTGACATATATTTCAACTAAAATTGAAACTTTAGACACTTATTTCAACAAAAAATAAAAATTTTAAGCACCTATTTCAACTAAAAAGTACTTTAAATATTTATTATAAAAAATATATTTTAAGCACTTACTTTATAATTAAACGTTATTTAAATTTCAACTTTAAACTTTATCTTAAAAGATTTAAATTCAATCGTTATAAATACCTATAAATAGATACACAATATAATTAATTTTAAACTATTCAAAAAAAAAGAAAAAAAAACTTTAAACTCTATCCCTTTCTGTCGTAAAAAAAAATACTAGTAAACATTATATACATAGATTCTCACTGTTTCTAGGTTACTCTGCCAGACAAAATGACATTTAATTCTGCTAAAAAATATATAATTTTTTATACAAAAAAGAAATGAAAAGACCCAAACTTTCTCTCTCTTTGCTTTGTGAACCATTTTTTTCTCTTTCTTTCTGTGAACTGTTTTAGATACTACCTCTGTTTCTATGTGTGAATGTATGCTTACATTTGGGAAGCATTCTTTTGCTCTGATTCACAAGGTAATACCATCCCTCTTTTTTCCGTGGGTTTTTCCTTTTTTCTTCCCCATTTAAAAAAAAACATTTTAAAAAAAAAATTGATGACAGTTAAGAGGACACTTGTTTTTCCTTGCCCTAGATTCTGTTAAATCCTGATTGTGATTGGATCTCTGTACTCTGATCAGTTCCTTTTGGTCATCACATTTCCATCGAATAATAAAAAAGTAATCATGATACTCTTATTTAATTCTAGTATTTATTTGTATTCAAGATCTGATTTTTATTTTCCACTCAATTCTCATTTCCGGAATTTGGTTTTTTGGTTTCGTTACTTTCTAAACAAAGAGTCCTAAAATTTTACGCTTATAGGATTGCAGCATTTTCTGGGTTTTAGTTATTTTGGACTAAAACTGTGTTTAATGATGAAGAATTAAAGAGATTTCTTTCCCCCAAAAAACTGAAGCTGCTTCCGGGCTGAGAAAGAAGGTTTGGGATTGATCGTAAGGAAATAGAGTTCTTCGGCATTTGCATTTTCAGCAAAGGTAACTTTCTTTTTTTTCCTTTTATTGCGTGTTAAAGATATCAATTTGACAACTAATTCAGCTTTGTTATACTTCTTTCGAAAGATTTGGAATTGGATTATATTTGATGTTTTAGCTGTTAAGTTTTCATATCTGGGAAAAAATTGCCTAAAATTTGTTCTATTTTTTTCAGTAAAGGAAACTCTTTATTGATATTGTATTTCCTAATTGTAGTGAAATTGAGCATTGGGTTGGGTGTGCCGGGTTTAAATGTTATTACTGAAAAAAGAAATATAGGAGAATAAGCTGCAATGAACTTTTTGTGTTCTTTATATAAGATCTTCACGGCTTTCATCCAGCCATGCACCGTTCATTTAGTTGAATATTTGTTTTTCTGATTCTGCAGGAAGTTGAGGAGCAAGCTAAAGTGGCTTTTGTTGGTAATGTACTAATGTCAAGGTCACCGTCCCCTGAACCGCGGGAATGGGGACCGTTATCTTCAGCTAACCCTAGGTGAGTTATTGTGAGTGGTGGGTTTACTAAATTATTGGAATGGAATCAAAGAAACGAATATAACAAGCAATTTGTATATATTTTCATTTATTCTGACTATCGTAAGTGCTTTGCATCTAAAGTTTGGTTGGTTCAGCTAATGCCGTTCGTGGATTAATGAATTGACTTGTTTATATCCAGGGAATCAAATGAAACGAATAGGGTGGATGATTCTGACGATACAGTGGCTGCAGTTGCTCGTTTTATCGAGCAACTGCATGCCCACACGTCTTCACCAAGCGAGAAAGAACTTATCACAGCCCGTGTGCTGGGCATTGCCCAGGCAAGAAAGGAGGCAAGAACACTTATTGGTTCCCATGGCCAAGCAATGCCATTGTTTATATCCATTCTCAGGAGCGGCACCCCTTTAGCAAAACTCAATGTTGCTGCAACTCTGACTGTGTTATGCAAAGATGAGGACTTACGGCTGAAGGTTCTTCTAGGTGGATGCATTCCGCCACTACTCTCGCTTTTGAAGTCGGAATCAACTGAGGCCCGGAAGGCAGCAGCAGAAGCTATATTTGAAGTTTCCTCCGGTGGTCTTTCAGATGACCATGTTGGTATGAAAATATTTGTTACAGAAGGTGTGTTGCCAACTTTATGGGAACAACTCAGTCCAACAAACAAGCAGGACAAAGTGGTAGAGGGTTTTGTTACCGGAGCTTTGAGGAACCTTTGCAATGTGAAGGATGGCTATTGGAGAGCAACACTGAAGGCTGGAGGAGTAGATATAATTGTGGGTCTTCTCTCTTCTGATAATGCTGCTGCTCAATCTAATGCAGCTTCCCTTTTGGCCAGATTGATGTTGGCATTCAATGATAGTATCCCAAGAGTTATAGATTCCGGGGCTGTCAAAGCCTTGCTTAAGCTTGTAGGTCAAAAAAATGATACTTCTGTCCGTTCAAGTGCTGCAGATGCTTTGGAAGCCCTTTCTTCAATGTCCAGTGCAGCAAAGAAGGCAGTTGTAGATGCAAATGGTGTTCCTATTCTTATCGGGGCTGTTGTTGCTCCTTCTAAAGAGTGCATGCAAGGAGAGCATGCCCAGGCTCTGCAGCACCATGCGACACATGCTTTAGCAAATATTAGTGGAGGAATGTCCGATTTGATACTATATCTTGGAAAATTATCACAATCTTCTCGCTTAGCTGCACCAGTTTCTGACATAGTTGGAGCACTTGCTTATGCTCTAATGGTGTTTAAGCAGACTACTGGTCTTGATGAGGAACCCTTTGATGTAGCACAGATAGAGGATGTATTAGTTATGTTACTCAAGCCTCGTGATAATAAGCTAGTCCAAGATCGTGTCCGTGAGGCCATGGCAAGCTTGTACGGTAACACATACCTCTCAAGATGGCTCAATCATGCAGAAGCAAAAAGGGTGCTTATCGGACTCATAACAATGGCTGTAGCCGATGCCCAGGAGTATCTAATACTTTCTTTAACCAGTTTATGCTGTGACAAAGTTAGCGTTTGGGATGCTATTGGTAACCGAGAAGGTATTCAGTTGCTCATATCATTGTTGGGCTTATCCAGTGAACAGCACCAAGAGCATTCAGTACAGTTGCTAGCCATTTTGACTGATCAGGTTGATGACAGCAAGTGGGCCATTACTGCTGCTGGTGGGATTCCTCCATTGGTGCAGTTACTGGAGGTGGGATCTCAGAAGGCAAGGGAGGATGCAGCACATATTCTATGGAATTTATGCTGCCATAGTGAAGACATTCGTGCCTGTGTTGAAAGTGCAGGTGCAGTACCAGCTTTCTTGTGGCTCCTAAGAAGTGGTGGACCAAAAGGGCAGGAGGCATCAGCTAAGGCTCTTACAAAGCTTGTCCAGGAAGCTGATTCTGCCACTATTAATCAGTTATTAGCTTTGCTCCTGGGAGATACTCCAAGCTCAAAGGCCCATATAATTAGAGTTCTGGGCCATGTACTCACAATGGCACCACATCAGGATCTTGTGCATAAGAGATCTGCAGCTAACAAGGGACTGAAATCTCTTATCCAGGTTCTCAACTCCTCAAATGAAGAAACTCAAGAGTATGCAGCTTCTGTCCTAGCCGATCTATTTAGTACAAGAAAGGACATATGTGATAGTCTGGTAACTGATGAAATTGTACAATCTTGCATGAAGCTTTTGACTAGCAAGACACAAGTTGTTGCAACTCAATCTGCTCGAGTGTTGGGCGCTTTGTCTCACCCAACCAAGTCTAAAACTGCTAATAATATGTCTTACATTGCAGCATCAGATGTCAAACCTCTAATTAGATTGGCAAAAACTTCTTTCATTGGTGCTGCTGAAACCGCTATTGCTGCCTTGGCCAATCTACTCTCTGATTCCCATATTGCTGCTGAAGCACTAGCTGAAGATGTTGTTTCGGCTTTGACAAGAGTGGTGGGAGATGGAACTTTAGAAGGTAAGAAGAATGCATCAAGGGCTCTTCATCAATTACTCAAGCATTTTCCAGTCAGCGATGTGCTCATAGGAAATTCTCAGTGTCGTTTTGCTGTTCTTGCACTTGTTGATTCTTTAAATGCAATGGATATGGACGCCACTGATGCTGCAGATGTTTTAGAAGTAGTTGCACTCTTGTCTAGAACAAAAAGGGGTGTGAGTTTAACTTATCCACCGTGGTCTGCGCTTGCTGAGGATCCATCAAGTTTAGAACCTCTTGTGCGATGCCTTGCTGAGGGACCTCCTCCACTGCAAGATAAGTCCATAGAAATTTTATCTAGACATTGTGTGGATCAACCAGTTGTTCTCAGTGATTTATTGGTTGCAAGATCACGATCTATTTGTTCATTAGCCGATAGAACAATGAACTCGGCCAGTTTCGAAGTCAGAGTTGGAGCGGCTGCACTTCTTACGTGTACTGCAAAAGAACACAAACTGCAGTCATTGGATGTACTTGATCAGTCTGGGTATTTAAAGCCTCTCATTGAAGCTTTAGTGGATATGACAAAGAGGAATTCAAGATGTCCTTCCTTAGAAATTGAGGTTAGAGACAGAGCCCCAAGAGAGTTTATTGATAGAACTGCATTCCAGGAAGGCGAGGAGTTTGATGTTCTTGATCCTGCTGTTGTTTTGGGTGGAACCATTGCTTTGTGGTTATTGTTGATACTGTCTTCATGCCTTTCAAAAAACAGAATTACCATAATGGAAGCTGGTGGACTTGAGGTTCTATCTGACAAGCTTATGAATTATGCTTCCAGTCCTCTGGTATGGCTCTCCCTCTCTATACTGTATATTTGAAAAATTCAGAATCTACCTCTCTGTAGTTGATGCTAAACAACCTATTCTTGTGCACTCTTAAATTCTTTTCGGTAGTATGAACACTATTACACTTTCTGGAGCTATTTTCTTGATTGATTTCAGGAAAAGAAGGACTTCCAGGATAAACTTATAAGCTCTTGATTGGTTTTCCTTTTCAATTTTCAGATTGCACTCCTTAGTCTTATGCTGCAATGGCATTAATTTAACACTTGTGCTAGCTTTAAGTGAGTTTCAGCTGCACTCTACTCTTTGTTATATTCATTACAAATTTCTTTTAGAGGAGCCTATCCAAGTGGTGTCATTTATGTCTTAACTATTTTGCGACGATGATAACTGATAAGCATATTTTGTGCTAGTGAAATATGCCATGGCTGTAGATACTTATAAGTTATAACTAAACCGAAAAAGGTATCTTCCAACTTTAACTGCAGAGAGAGAAAAAATGAGGGAAGATTATAATGCTGACATGATTGTGGAGTGAAAGTGGGATTCATATGTTCTGAATATATAAAAATATAAATTTCCATATTCCTAAAACCACTTTTTTTTTTTTAAAAGAAATTATGACAGCATCAGCATGTTGGTAAAGGTTACTTGCTAAAGATTTTGTTAGCCTAGCTGAAAACTATGTTTATTTGCAGGCGGAATTTGAGGATACTGAAGGTATTTGGATAAGCGCCCTGCTTCTTGCTATATTGTTCCAAGATGCAAATGTTATTTTATCTCCGGTAACCATGCGCATCATACCCTCACTTGCTCTTCTGCTGAGATCTGAAGAAGTTATAGACAGATATTTTGCTGCTCAGGCAATGGCTAGTCTAGTTTGTAACGGAAGCAAGGGAATAGATCTTGTCATTGCAAATTCTGGTGCTGTTGCTGGACTGATAACATTGATTGGTTACTTGGAATCAGATATGCCCAATTTAGTGACCTTGTCTGAAGAATTTTCTCTGGTACTAAATCCTGGTCAAGTTGTATTGGAACATCTTTTTGAAATTGAAGATGTGAAAATTGGCTCTACTGCTCGGAAATCTGTTCCTCTTTTAGTGGACCTTTTGAGACCAATACCAGATAGGCCTGGAGCTCCTCCAATTGCTGTTCAACTCTTAACCCGCATTGCAGATGGAAGTGATGCAAATAAATTAATCATGGGTGAAGCTGGAGCTATTGACGCATTAACAAAATATCTGTCTTTGAGCCCTCAAGACTCAACAGAGGCTGATATATGTGAATTGCTCAGGATATTATTTGGAAATCAGGAACTTATTCAATATGAATCATCACTTAGCTCCTTGAATCAACTTATAGCTGTTTTGCGCCTGGGTTCTAAAAATGCTAGGTTCAGTGCTGTGAGGGCTCTCCATCAAATTTTTTATGCTGAAAATGTTATAGATTCTGAATTAGCCAGGCAGGCTGTACAACCCTTGGTTGACATGTTGTCTGCTGCATCTGAGAGCGAGCAAGAGGCTGCTCTTGTTGCCTTGATCAAGTTAACTTCCGGGAGTGCTTCAAAAGCAGCTTTAATGACTGACGTGGAAGGAAACCCACTCGAGAGTCTATACAAAATATTGTCTTCGGCTTCATCTTTGGAATTGAAAATAAATGCTGCACAACTTTGTTTTGTTCTCTTTGGTAATACTAAATTTAGAGCAGATCCTATAGCCTCCGAATGCATACATCCCCTTATTTCTCTTATGCAGTCTGATGCTAGTACTGCAGTGGAGTCTGGAGTCTGTGCTTTTGAGAAATTGTTGGATGATGAGCAGCAGGTGGAGCTTGCCGCGGCATATGACATTGTTGATCTCCTTGTTGGCTTGGTTTCTTCCAGAAGCCATCAACTTATTGAGGCCAGCATATGTGCACTCATAAAGTTGGGGAAAGACCGCACACCACTCAAATCAAACATGGTCAAATCTGGTGTTATTGATAATTGTCTTGAGGCACTCCCTCTTGCATCCAGTTCATTGTGCTCCTCAATTGCAGAGTTGTTCCGGATTCTGACAAATAGTAATGCTATTGCTAGAAGTTCAGATGCTGCAAAAATAATCGAGCCTCTTTTCATGGTTTTACTTCGTCCAGATTTTGGTTTGTGGGGCCAACACAGTGCCTTGCAAGCACTTGTAAATATCTTGGAGAAGCCACAAAGCCTTGCAACTCTGAAATTGACTCCCAGTCAAGTCATTGAGCCTCTGATTTCATTTCTGGAATCGCCTTCTCAAGCTATTCAGCAGCTCGGAACAGAATTATTGACTCATCTTCTTGCCCAGGAACATTTTCAGCAAGACATCACAACAAAAAATGCAGTTGTGCCGCTGGTGCAGCTTGCTGGAATTGGAATATTGAATCTGCAGCAAACAGCAGTTAAAGCTTTGGAAAAGATCTCTGCTAGTTGGCCGAAGGCAGTTGCTGATGCTGGAGGTATTTTTGAGCTTTCAAAGGTCATCATTCAAGATGATCCTCAGCCTCCTCATGTGCTTTGGGAATCAGCCGCTTTTGTTCTCTCTAATGTTCTACGTTTCAATGCTGAGTACTACTTCAAAGTTCCTTTGATAGTTCTGGTCAAAATGTTGCACTCCACGATGGAGAGCACCATTACTGTGGCTCTCAATGCCTTAATTGTTCATGAAAGGAGTGACCCTTCAAGTGTCGAACAGATGACTGAAGCTGAAGCTATAGATGCATTATTAGATCTACTACGATCTCACCAGTGTGAAGAAGCTTCTGGCAGACTGCTTGAAGCTTTATTTAACAATGTAAGGGTACGAGAGAAGAAGGTTTCTAAGTATGCAATTGCACCCTTAGCACAGTATCTGTTAGACCCACAGACAAGATCGGAATCTGGTAGGCTCCTTGCAACTTTAGCTCTTGGGAACCTCTCCCAGCATGAAGGACATGCTAGAGCCAGTGATTCTGTTTCTGCATGTCGTGCACTTGTAAGCTTGCTTGAAGATCAGCCAACAGAAGACATGAAAATGGTTGCAATTTGTGCATTGCAGAACTTTGTCATGCGGAGTAGAACTAATAGGCGTGCTGTTGCTGAAGCAGGTGGCATATTAGTAATCCAGGAACTTTTACTCTCTCCTAATGTAGAAGTAGCTTCTCAGGCAGCACTGCTGATCAAATTCTTATTTTCTAACCACACGCTTCAAGAATACGTATCAAACGAGCTCATCAGATCTTTGACAGGTGATATAACATTGCTTGAAACGTGGCACAATTCATTTCTATCTGGAGTTCATCTACACGATATATGACTATTGTCTTGCACTTAAAAACACTTCTAGCCAACATGCAATATCAAAATGAGTCTTTCCTCTATTGGTTCTCAGCCTTGCATTTTAATATTGAAATGTGTAATCATTTTGTCGTGCAGCTGCCCTTGAGAGAGAATTGTGGTCTACTGCGACTATTAATGAAGAAGTCTTGAGAACATTAAATGTGATATTCGCCAACTTTCCCAAGCTCCAAATCTCCGAAGCAGCTACCCTATGTATTCCCCATCTAGTAGGAGCACTAAAGTCGGGGACTGAGGGTGCCCAGGAATCTGTATTAGATATCATATGCTTGTTAAAACATTCTTGGTCAACCATGCCAATCGAAATTGCAAGATCTCAGTCCATGATCGCAGCTGAAGCAATTCCTATCTTGCAAATGCTGATGAAAACTTATCCTCCCAGTTTCCACGAGAGAGCAGACAGCCTATTGCACTGCTTACCAGGGTGTTTGACTGTTACCATCAAGCGTGGTAACAACCTAAAGCAAGCCATGGGAGCCACAAATGCATTTTGCCGATTGACAATAGGAAATGGTCCTCCCCGGCAAACCAAGGTAACAGTTCTATTTAAAAGTTGGTTGGAAAAGCAAACGGTTTATATTGTACCTGTAGTTGGGTCTATGGTCACATGAAATGTAGCTTGTTCTTTATACCTGGAGGTTTGCCATATCTTAGCCTTTGCCTTTTCTGATTTAGTCAAAGGGTTCCATTTTGCATTAATTGCCATATACCAGGCCAGGGTATTGAAAATAGAGCCTTTGGAACATTATCATTCTTATTTTATATGATGGCTCCAGAATTTGCCACTTTATATGAGCCATTTATGGCATGTATGAATGCATCACCTTGTTAGGTTCAAAAAAACTGAAGTCTGCACTTAGCAGGTATAGATTTATCAAGAAAGTCAGTGTATCTCATTCATTCATTCTTCAAATTATTTTCAATGCCATTCATATAAATGAAAATTTTATTAGGTACTTCTTATGTGATGGAAAGATACAAATGTAATGATTTTACCATTGCCTTGCTGATTTCTTTTATTATGATTAATAACCAGACTTTAACACAAATGGTTTTGTACTACGATTAGGTCGTGAACCACAGTACTAGTCCTGAGTGGAAAGAAGGCTTCACGTGGGCTTTTGATGTGCCCCCAAAGGGACAAAAACTCCATATCATTTGCAAAAGTAAAAATACTTTTGGGAAGGTAAATAATATTTCTATGCTGAATACATATGACTAAATTGTTGCAACCTCAATGCAGTGGTACTCTTAGATGAACAATTTTCCTTTTGCAATGGATAAAAAAGTGCTAATAGTTACATTTTCATATCTTTGGTGAATTGTCTTATTGCTTTCTGATTTCTGATGGAGATGTTGGTTTTTCCAGACAACCTTAGGAAGAGTGACTATTCAGATCGACAAAGTCGTAACAGAGGGAGTATACAGTGGTTTATTCAGCCTGAACCATGATAGAAACAAAGATGGATCTTCCAGAACGCTCGAGATCGAGATAATCTGGTCCAACAGAACAGAAAACGACGAAAGCGTATAAAGGATTACAAGTTCATTTCATTACGAGTAACCACAATGGAACTGTGAGGAAATTTACAGGAGGAATATAATAAGGGTTTGTGGTTGCTTGCTCTTAAGTATAATATACACATTACATATCTATCAAAGGTCCAGTTTTTGTAGTAAATGGTTTAAGATGTAAAGTGTAAAATGTTTATCAATCGATGCAATGAAAGAGGAGAAATGGAAGAGCTTCCCCCAAGAGGTAGGGAGTATAAAAGCTCTGCTTAAAAGTTTCGTTTTGTACAGGTCAGTCTTTAGGGACTAGCTAGTAGCGAGTTAAGCCTTGTTAAAGGATGATGGCACATTGCAAAATTGTTGTGAAAATGGCTTCTTCTTGGCACAAAGTGCTACTTTGTTAAATGGATATATATATATATATATATGGTTAAGATCCATTTACAACGAGCACCGATTAGTGTAAAATTAAATGAGTAAAAACTCATCCTATATATATATATATATATATAGGAAAATTTTGTCATGCTCGACGAGCACCGATGAGCACCGCTAACGACGAGTACCGATAAGTATCATTAATTTAATTTATAAAAATTAAAAATCTAAATGACTTATCGTATAATAATAAATTATTTAAAAATTAGAAGGTAAATTAATTAAAATATATTATATTATTTTTAATTTTTTTAAACATAGATTAAAATACCTATCTACCCTTAAATTATAAAATCCTAGTTTTGTTCATTTGAAATTCAAGCCGTTGTCGTCGTTACTCTATCCGGTAACTCCAAATCACCCATATAATTATAAATTATATTTCTCGATTTCTTGTTTCTTTACGAAGTGGGAAATATAATTTATCCCATTTCTTTTTTAATTTTCAAATAAAATTCTTCCATGGCTCCCGTTGTAGAAGAAACTACGCAATGATCAAATTACTGGGTTTTCGTTTCAATTGATTTAGAGAAAATTTAATTTTAAAATAGTGTAATTAAAAGAAATTAATTAAAAATTAGTATTCCTAATTATAGAACAGTTTAGTAATGCGTACATGTCGAAGAAGATCTGGAGGCGAGAATCAAACCTTTGATCGGTGATTTGAGACCAATATTCAGAGTTTATCTCTGCAAATTTTTAGGGTTAGAGTGGCGGCAGCTTAAACTTCAAATGAACAGAAATTAGGGTTTTATAATTTAGGGATAGATAAGTATTTTGATCCATGTTTAAAAGAAAATTAAAATAAAATAATATTTTTAATTAATTTATCTTTTAATTTTTAAATAATTTATAATTATACAGTGAGTTTTTTAGATTTTTAATCTTTATAAATTGAATTAATAGTGCTCATCGGTGCTCGTCGAGCGTGGCAGACTCAATATATATATATGGGTTATGATCCTCTTATACTTAAGAGTTTGCAAAATAAATTGTAACCGTTAACCGGTATAATCGTTAAATTTTGCCAGTTAATTAACCTACCATTAAAGCTTAAATGGTTTTGGTTAACCAACCGTTAAAAATGATGGTTAATGGTTAACCGTTATGAAATTTTGTAGACATAAAATGAAGTTTGTGATTAGAAATTTTTTATTTAAATATATATGTTTTTAAAAATTTGAATACAATATTTATCGGAGAGAGAATTTTATTATTCTCAAAAGAATTAGTGAACATTTAAAAAAATTTGTAATAAGTTATAGGTTAACCTGTAATCGAACCGTTAGGTAGCGGTTAACCGCTATAACGGTCAACCGTTTTAAAATTTAATAGTTAACCGTTTTTTAATGGTTAGATTATGATTTAATAACCGTTATAACGGTTAACCAATGTTTATGCTAATTGATACGTTAACCTACCATGAACACCCCTACTTACACTATGTAAAACTCAACTAGTTTTACACCAATTCATGGCCATTAGATGGGTGAAATGGATGGATGAGATTAACTTTTTACTTTATTTTTCCAAGTGATAATTTTCAAGTATCCTACTTATAATCTCATCCATCCATTTCACTCATCTAATGGTCATAAATAAGTGTAAAATTAATTGAGTTTTACATAGTATAACTAGATTTCATCCCTATATAATTAACCCGTAATAGTTTTTTAACTCTATCATTATTTTTTTTTGAACACTCAGTATTATCTATAAATTAAAAGATATTTAGCATTTAAGTATATTTAGCCCAATCTTGGCCTAGCCCATTTTAATCTCAATCAAATTATATTCAATCTCAATCAATTTATATTCAATCTCAATCGATTTATATTCAATCAGTTAAGTGACAGTTTTACTGATAAGTAATTTTTTTAACTTCTATTTGCATGGTTCAAGAATCATAGCGATAGTATATTAAACAATTAATCTTTGTCTCGATTTGTGAATTGTGATTATGTTTATTTTTTAATAAACCGATGGAACTTAGAGTTTATTAGATCCCGTCACACGAAAACTTTATGTAAAAATATATTTATAAGAATTTATCAACAGATTATAACAAATGGAGTGGAAAATTTTGCATATAAACCTATTAAATACTTATAAAGAATTTACATAATCTATCAACGATAGTTTTTTATTGTTTGGTTTAAATAATAAAATTAAAATATGAAAAGATAAAAACACTTTTATGATAATATTTAACTCAATAAAAAACTTGACTAATCAAACCACCAACGAGACACCAACCACCTGCACGTCGCTCTCACGTGCATGGCTTTGGCTGATACCATAACCATACGTTTGGCTATACATACACATAAAGATTAAAAATTGCATCATAAAGATCAAAAACTGCATCACTAAGTTGTAAGAAAAGGCATTAGCAAAGCACCGACCAACCCTAACATTAAATTAGGAATCACTTTTGACCAATTCGGACAACTGACTAGCTTCACTTCATTGCCTTACCCTTTGATTCTCTGTCCTACTGACTTTCCAAACTGAAAACGGTGCTACTCTCACACTCTCAGTTTACTTAATATGTAGAGCCATAATGCTGATGAAGGATGTAAGCTCATGAGATGCAAAAAAATGACTAAATAGAGGGAATGCTACTCGTTAGGGTCTATAAAGGGCCTGAAACCACATTCTTTAGGTACACGACTCACAGACTGCATACACGAAAAATACTTGGTATTTGTCGGATCAAAATCACACAAGATCATGCTGAGATACCCCAGTGGGAGAAGAAACAAGGCCAAGCTTGACAAACAGCTACTTTGCTGCAGCAACTCGAGCAGATCTAGCATGCGTGAAAGTAGCTATGAGTGATCCCAGTTGCAATTTATCATTGCACCCAAAACTCAAACGATACCTGCAGATGGTAAACATGTCAGTTGATAACATTAGCTACTGTCTGTTTGCAAACACACATACAAACAGATATTTAATAAACATTTCTTTTTTTTACAGTAACCGCATATCATCTACTAGTCAACCATTCTTCAATCTACTATCTAATATGAAAGTATATTTATGTTGATGACCAAAGTTCTTTCTATATTCTGGCCCCAATTAAATGTTCAACTTGACCGAGTGAACCCAAAACCACTTACAACAGCCAACAAATTGCCTGAGTAAAGGAGATGTGACATCTCATATGTGGTGACTAGCAACAATAAAAAATAACACCTAATGGTTCTAAAACCTCATTAAGGTAAGAATACTCTAAATGGAATCCCAAACCAAAGAATTTGGTAACAATAAATAATTAAATATTTATGTGTTGTGTTGTATGTGAGTTGAGAGAGAACAGCATATATAAGTGCTTACTCTATGTCTGCCAAGTCGTTAATTAACTGAACTCGAACATCTGAGGGCATTTTAATCTTAAAAACGAACCTGTTAAAACAAGTAGTGAATGAATATCAATCAGAAAATTTTGAAGTGTAGCCTTTTAGAAGTTAAAAGAGACATGGGACTTACATAGTCACCTCCCTCACAATATCAATCAAGGCCAATCCTTTTCTTGTCTTTGTTTCAGAAACTCCTACAGAGAGTCAATCACAGAATAAAGATATGGTCTTATAAAGTAGATCTAAAGACGAAAGTTTTATTAATTGCATAACAGAGATTGAGATAGTACGTGTGAAACTCTCAGCAAATGACTCATTCAGAAGCCAGTAAGATATTTGCTCAATGTCTTTGGGCAATGGATTTCCAGTGCAGAGATATACAGCTTCTTCAGTAATCTTCTGAGAAGCCATGTGTGTTGACTGCATATGGCAAAGAAAGTCTTGTCAATGCTACTCATGCACATTCATGAATAACACTAACCACTTTAGAAGTAAGAAGCATCTTACTCTCCAAAATCCCCTTCAATAAGGAAAATAAAGCACATTTATTCAGTAAGATATGAGTGTTTGGTTCAGAGAGAAGCGTATGATTACCTAGCTTAAAAGCCAGCCTTAATTCCCCTTCTCCAACCAAGAAAAAATTGTACCCTATTCATTAAAACTAGTGTTGATATCAAGTAAAACAGCAATCACATAACCTAACATATCAAGCACAAATTAGACGAGGCTACCTACACTACCCCTCCAAAGAACAATGAGATCATTTGCCTGACTTTCTTAAACAAGTGACTATTATTATCACCAATTTAAGCAGAAGCAATATATGAGTAAATGCTTTAAATACCTGCAAAATGTTTAAAGCCTTTCTCATGTCACCATTGCTAAGCCGTACTAGTGCTGCCAAGCCACTATCGGTTACATCAAGCCTGATCCAATGAAGCAAAAATTAACGGTATTCATGTGAAAGATCCAAAGAACAAAAGGTAAATCCATATGACATATGCAAAGGCACAGATTTTTCAGTTTTTAGCAACTCTAATACAAGTGAAAATGGCTAGATAAAGGTCCACCTTAAAACTTTCATTCTATGCTGGCTAGATATTTATGCAAGCCTGAAAAGGCAAGCTCTAGCCTAATTAGCAGAAATTTCGAAAACTATCGGTCATTTTTAGTCAATTTTGTATCTAATAAGCTCACATCCTTCATCAACATTGACAAAAAAGAACTTCAGGTAAAAACTATAAGCAAGACATATCTTGCATTCTAGTAAGCTTGTTATCACAAACATTGAAACTCGTTCCCACCACTCCTTTCCACATAAAAGAGCACTTAAATTAGAAACACTCAACTCTGACCCAAAGTTTAGCACAACACAAATGAATGGAAAAAGGAAACAGAATACTTACCCTTCAGCCTCAATAACAAGCTTAAGTCGCTCAGTGACATGAATAGGATCAAGAGGTGCAAATCTGAACCGAGTACATCTGGACTGTAGTGCGGGAATGATCTTGTTGACATGATTACAGATCAGTGCAAACCTAGTATTCTTTGTGTATTTCTCGATAACTGTAGACAATCACTAAATATTTAGTTACAAAAAAGAAACAGGTAATAACATGCCAATTAGATAAATTTGGTCAAGAGAATTATACCTCTACGCAGGGCAAATTGGGCATCCTTTGTCATTGCATCGGCCTCATCAAGCAAAATCAACTTTACTGATGACTTTGCCCTGGAAAAACCTCAATATTAATCATCAATGGATGGCCTTTGCAAAAGCATTTATTGAAGCCTAAAGATAACAAAATGATAAATTATGAGAAAGGTAGTCGAAAATGTCCGAGCAATATCGGCAGCAATACAAGAGAACGTCTGGATTTAAACAACTACAAACAACTTCCACAGTTCCAAATTCATAAATAGCCGGTGGTGGTTGTCAAGCTAATGCATAAAATAAACAATCATGGATCAATTGCACACATCAAAAGGAATTTACCCAAATGAAAAGCTTTGGGTGCTGGCAAAATCTTGAATCTGTTGCCTAACAACATCAATTCCTCTATCATCCGAAGCATTCAACTCGAGAATCATATTATGATACTGTGCTCCATAAAGCTTCCGTGCAACAGCCAGAATGGTGGATGTTTTGCCTGTTCCGGGAGGACCATACAATAGAAGATGCGGCAATCTATTCTCGCTTGTAAGCCTATCAACTGATTTACACCAACAAAACGGTGTAAATAATTTGTAAAAAAAAACACAAGACATCATCGAATTTCCTTCAATTGGGTAACGAAGCAGACTGTTTTTTTAGCCCTTTTTTTACTAATTAACAATTATGAGAGAGGAATACAAAAATTTTTGCAATCTCGAACTAATTGTCTTCCCCCCTTTCCTGGAATGAATTCCTTCCCCCCCCCCCAATAATCATAGTAAAACTTCCAAACAAAAAGAAAAATAAACCAAATCAAGCGGAAATGCATTCTGAAAACCGTAGGAAAGAGAGAAGGAATTACTGGTGTCAACAATATCGCGGTGGGCGGCTACGTCGGCGAGGGACTGAGGACGGTACTTCTCGACCCAGGGAGTGGCTTTGGTATCGGTAGCTGTGACGACGTTTTTGCCCTTGTTTAGCTTCAGAGAATCGTTTTGTTTCTGGTGTTTGTCGTCTTCGTCGATATCCATGAGCGAAATTACTTCCGCCATCTCGTCGAGTTTCTTCTTCTCTTTGTGTACTGTTACGGTCGAGGTCGTTCGATCTCCGCCGTTCGCTACGGCTTATGAGGAAATGGGGTTTTGCTTTACTCGCTGTGGTATTTTACGAGTGACTGTCTTATGGCGCCAACCCTGTTTTTGAAGCGCGCCTTTTCCGGATGTACGGTTCGTCCTGTTTTATTTTCTTTCTTTCCTTTTCTTTTTATTAATCATAGCATTATTAAACCTGATTAGACGATTGTTTTTTCTTTTATATGAAAAATGAGAATATTATTACATAGCACGTTAAAAAATCTCTCAAATTTAATCGAAAAAAATACACATTATGATATTAAAGAATCAAATATAACAAAAATCCGATAATTCAAAAAAAATCAGAGTAAAATACGTAGATGGTTATCGAAGTTTTAGAGTAATTTAATTTTGATCACCAAATTTTTAGATTTTTTATTAGTCATTCAATTTTTATTTTACATTTATTTTAGTCTCTCTCGTTATCTTTTGTTAGAAAATGTTAACGTGACAGTTATTTTTTTTTCAACCTCTTTTTTTGTTTCTTCTGTTGTTTCCTCCATAAACAAAATACAAAAGTATGATCTTTCATTTCCCAATTATTTTCATTTATTATTCTACCATTAGATGTTATTATGAATAAATCTTAATTTCTCTCAACCCTTCATCTTCTTTAGGAGCTGTTATAGTGAAATGAAAAACATGGAATAAAATACTGTTTTTTTGTTAGTGGCTGCTTTTTGATGCATTTGTAAGTTTTAACTTCATAAGTATGTTGAATATTGCAAGTTTGAAGCTTTTAGCAATGGCTAGTTTGAGGAGCAATAGCATGTAATTCCTTTTAATTGTGCCCCTCCCTTCATTTTTGTACGCAAACTAATTTCATATCTCATGTTTTATGGGCTTTGCTTAAAAGCAAGAAGATGAAGTGTTAGAAGAAATTAAGATTTATTCATAATAACATCTAAGGGTAGAATAATAAATGAAAAGAATTGGGAGATGAGAGGTCATACTTTTATAAGTTTTTGTGTTTATAGAAGAAAAAATAGAAGGAAAAAAAAAGAGGTTGAAGAAAAAAATAACTATCACGTTATCATTTTTTGACGGAAAGTAATAAAAGAGATTAAAATAAAAATTTGGTGATTCTAATAAAAAATTTAAAAATTCAGTGACTTTCTGTGTACTTCACCCAAAAAAAAACACAAACTATAAAAGACCACCCCTACTAAGCTAATCCACAGGCTTCTGAATTGACAATATAACTAACCCATCCGGCAGTGAACCAAAACGAACCTCAAAAGCAATCAAATGAAGATAACCTCGATAAAACATCCGGCACTTTATTACCGTCCCTACGTATGTGATTGAGCTTCACCACCCAGACCCTAGTCCGCAGCTCGTCTAAGTGCTGCAGCAGTGGGCAGCATTCCCGGATGTCTGAACCAAGTTTAAGCAATCGAAATGCCTCCAAACTGTCCTAGGCGATTGAATTTTGGATAAGTTAATTTCAATAGTTGAACTATCGAGTTTTAAAATAATTAAATGAATAAATTAAAAATAATATTAAAATTCAAATTAATTGAGATATATTAATTGACTGTGGGCTCAATAATATTCATGCTACATCATCTCATATGAGTTCAAATAAATTAAATACAATATCTTTTTACTTAATTATAAAATCAAACCAGTTAACTACAACATATGTTTTTTTTAACGATTCACATATTTTCTAAATTTTATTATAATAATTTAATGGATTTAATCATTAATTAATTTAATCAAATCAATTTGACTAACAGTCATTTTAAGTGAACATATCTTTTTTTCATAATTTTTATATATTTGATACTGACTTAAATTAGTGAAAATAATATCGATTTCTATTTTTTAACATATATCGATTTGTATGCTATACATAATGTTGATGCATTGTCAATCCACTCACTTAGACCAACAAATTTACTTTCATAATTGGCTCGATTAATTCATAGGATAAATTTGATATGGTTAAATTGTATTTCGAATAATTTTAATTTTATATTTGTGAAAAAGTAAATGATAATATTTAACATTATATAACATAGAAAATGATTTTCTAAAATTTAAATAATATATACCATTAGTGTACTAAAATTTATACAAATATGAAATACAATGCTATAAATCAAAGTTAGGACCAAAAGAGATTGCCAGCTTAAGAACAGAGTCGGCAACAACCAAGATATTTTATTTGTTTCTAGGCTTATATAAACATAGATTTGGGATGTATAATTTTTTTATGTCAATTATTATCAAACAATTTATCTTTTTCTCCGTATCTTTTCTTAAATTTCTTTTTCTCCTCTATTTTTAATTTTTTAAATTGATTGAAAAGCGATTGCAAGCTCAGTTTTTGACATTCCATATATACATTAAATATAGCTGATTATAATATAATATCTACTCATATTTTTTAATTATTTGATAAGACGCACACATTTTATAGATAAAATTATTTAAATTTGAATATCTTAAAATAAATATTATTTTTTACTGAAATCATTTATTGGATTGACAAATACATTAATTATTGGCTTAAATGAAAATAAGTGCCTAACATATATTTTTTTTGAACTTTATGTGCCTAAAATTTCAAAAGTTAAAATTTTAGGTGTCTGGTAGTTAACTACCATGAAAAAATGTTAACTAATAAAAATTTGACATGTGTCATTTTATTTTTTTAATTTCTTTTAATTAATTTTTTGTTCTTAATAATTTAAAATTTTACGAAAGAATCTTAAAATTCTAAAACTTTTTAAAACAGTATTCAAATCCCCAAATCCTCACCGCTGCCGTCCCCGACCTACCCTTTCGGTCGTTGGACCCAGCTGACCATTTCCCCTAATGCACAGTCGCCGAAAACCAGTGAATGGTGTGCCAAACGAACATTGAACGTCGATATTAAATAGTCGTTCGATTGACACACCGTTCGCAGATTTCCGACGGCGGCGCATTGGGAGAAAAAGTCGGCTGGGTTCGGCGATCGAAAGTGTGAGGTTGGTGACAGCGGCGGCGGCGGTGATGATTTGAGGGTTTTGGGGTTTTGTTATTTTTAGGGATTTAGGGACTGATTTGAACATTTTTGAAAATTTCAAAATTTTTTATAAAAATTAAAATTTTAAGTTTGTTCAAAAATAAGTAAAAAATCAATATTTCAGTCATGTGTCGTGCTTTAAATAGATAACGATTTTTTTAACAGCCAAGCACCTAAATTATAATTTTTAAAACTTTAAACACTTATTTTTGCATCTAAAATTCAAAAAAAATATACTTTAGACACTTATTTTTCGTTTAAGTGTTATTATTAAATTGAATATCAACCTTGAAAAAAACTAGAGGAAAAAGACTAGGCTCGTGAAAGCCGATAAATATTTAGCTAATTAATAAATTAACCAATCATTTTTCCCTTTTCTTTCACGGTGGATATGCTAAATCTATGTTCCCTTGTTCTTTTGCTAACGCTCTTTATATTTTCCTCGCGTTAGATTTTTTTTTTTTGAAATATTAGAAAATTTTATTTATCAAGCCATGTCAGGCATAAACAAAGACTCATACTTTATTAAAAAATCTCTCTAAAATTTAAATGAAGTAAAAAGAGTGCACCAAGTTATTGGCACAAATTAAATCACAGCCTTACATCAAAACCACAAAGACAGCTTTTAGGCGAACCTTAATTTTTAATATTTCAATTTGAGATTTGATAGAATTTTTATTTCATAGAGAAATCAAAACCAAGCAAATATGCAACATCTTCCGATCCACGCATGAATTCCGATTCCGAAGGCATTGTTTCAAAAACCAAAGTATGGATGCTTTCTTTGATCTGGTCCCTGCGATAATTACGAGAAAAAAGAGTCCCGCGCCGAGACCTAATTCCTTAAAGATCAATATTAATGGAAGCTCGAAAAATGTCGATGGAAATGGGTTTGGCGAGAATCAGTCAATAAGCTCGTCGAGCAAGCGGAACAGTAAGCCAGTAATATGTTCGAACTTGAGTCTGATGGTAAAACCTCCGGCGATGGAGAGAGATTTGGACTGCACGCTTGAAGAGTTTGCTATGGATGTATGAAGAAAGTGAAGATCACAAAGAGACGTCCTTACACTGTCCGGGTTCTTATTAATCCTAACCATTCATTCTCTTTCACCTTTTATGTGATTTTATTTAGGAATTGCAATATTTTATTCAAACAATAATGTTGAGTTTGGATTTTTATTAAATTTGGATTTGATTTAATTTTGATTCCAATAATAAGTAAAACATATTCGATTGAGTTCCGTTTTCAAGTAAAAAACTATTATTAGTTGAGTTGGATTACATCTAGATCAAATTCCAATTTATTAATTGACATACTAGTTAAGAATACTCATGTTGTCTCATTTTATATGTGTTCGAATTTCGTCATTTGTCTTTAATTCTTTAAAGTTTTTTTTGATTAAATAGTAAGTTATTACATTCTCATGTCGGGATTCGAACAATACAAGATGAGACGAGATGAGCATCCTTAGCCATTAGGCCAATTAATAAATCTCATTCATTGGAGATTTTTTAATTCCGAATTTGATTATTAGAAAGTGGAGTTTTTCTAACGTGAGACGCCTTAAAATGAGGCTAAAAAGAGCTGCAGCCGAAATTCTTACAAAAATTGTAAGAATTTCGGTATCGACTTTTCAGTATATTCCGAAATTCTTATATTTTTTGTAAGAAATTCGGTATATACCGAAATTCTTACACTTTCAAAAATTTTATACTTTTTGTAAGAAATATGGTATATACCGAAACCATTACACTTTTGTAAGAAATTCGGTATATGCCGAAAAGTCGATATCGAAATTCTTACAATTTTTGAACTATCATTTTTTTAATTTTTTTTTTGCTCTTTTACCCTAACCTGGTTATACAAAAAATAACATTAAATCGTGACACATACATCTTGACATTATTAAATAATTAATTTTTAAAAGAATATATTTCACTCCTAAATAGTAATGTTTTTAAAAATGTTATAATAAAAATATACTCCTATATTTTAAAATTTTAAAAATAATTGAATTTAAAGTGAACTAAATAAATTTAGAAAATCAAATAACGCGTATTAACCACGTCTAAAAAACACCGAACGCCATGATCTTTATTCCAAAATAATGCGTAGCGGCGTTTTTCTTTTCTTTTTTAAACAATATATAAGTTGTTTTATTTTAGAAAATTCGTCAATGCGAATTATTCTATAAAGCGCTTTTGAAATCTTAGTTTAAAGGGGTTTTTTGAAAATTTTTATTCTTTTGAAAATAATGAAAACTTGGAGTCGTCATCGACCACTTGGATAAGGTAGGTCGGACACTACAAAACCAAATATTCGTTTTGAAAGGGTTTGAGAGTTGGTTACGTGTGAGAAAGAAATATCATCCCCATCAAGCCCGGTAATCGGAACCAAAATATTTGTTGCTTTTAATCGAAGGAAATTGTCGAGATTTGAAAGAAATTTAATTTGGTGACCTTAATTGAATGAGCTTTATCAAATTGGCGAGTTCAAAATAATTGGACATTTAATTAATAAAGTTGACGATATATTGGACCATAGATTAAACCGACATCAAATAAGCCTGACTGTCGTGTTAATTTATGGTTCGAATTTCGCACGTCACCTTTATGCATGGTGCAAGCAGTTAAAGAATGATGTAATGACTTTGTCAAGTTTTAATTCTACCTTGAATCGGTAAGGATTAATTCAAATATTTGGTCAATGTCCTTTAAGCTCGGACTGTTACGAATATCGAAATTAATGAATACCTCCCTCTTTATGATTTAAATTAATTAACATGTAAACCAAATTAGCCAAATGATGACAAATAAAATGGATAGCAAGTAAAGACTTAAAGATAAACACACAATAAGCCCACTCAAGGTCCTAACCTAAAATGCCCAAATTATGGAAGATACAATTATTGGTCTAGTTATTAATTAGGTGGTTCTAGTGTTATCCCTAAATTAATTAACCCTAAAAAACTAGGAAGCCCTAACAAATTATGAGTGATATGATAATTAATTCGATTGATTTTAAACTAGTATTCTAATAAGCCAAGAATACTATTCAAAATAAATCAAGTTAAATTAATCATAGCTTTTAATTAAAATGTCAATCTAATTTCCTTGTCAATTTTATCCTAAAGGTACTTAAGAAACATTCAATTAACTTAGTGAATTTAACACTTGCCCTAGTAAGCCAAAGGTAAGTTTAACTTCACTAAATCAATTCAAACCCTATTCTGACCAAGGCTCTAAAAGAACAAAACCCTAAAATTAATTTAATTAATTTATGGATCGTGCCCCTATGAGACGAGCACACGATACAAATTAACTAAATTAATTTGCCTAATCTAATCTAAAGCCTTAATTAACCCTAAGCTCACCTAAACTAAGCTCTAGGCCCAAAACCACTAAACTAAACCTATATCGAAGCCTAAAACTAAGGCCCAAAACCACATATATTTTGAAAACGTACTATATACATAACAATACATTATATATGTTATACAAAAACTACATATTAGAGAAATCATACACTATATACTTCACAAACCATACATATTGGACCCCATACACATATTATAGCAAAAAGGATAATAAAATAAATGACCGAAATGAAATGAAAGCTAAATTACAGGGCATAAATTAAAACATGTATGAACTGAAGACAATATGACAAGGATTCCAAAAATTTAAGGAGTAGAGTCGCGATTAAAAAAGGCGGAATGGCTTATATGGCGCAATTAAACTGGGTGGAGGGACTCGTAATGTGATTTGCCCATGCGAAAGGATCGCGGGCGCTATTTCGCTAGGGCGGAGGGGTTTATGAGGGTATTGTCTTATTTTTAAAACGACCTAGATATATAATACATTTTTATAATAAAAAAACCTTTTATAACTAAAAAAAAGTTCTCGCTCCTCTCTTTTCTCTCCGAAGAGGAGATGAACACCGCCGTGTGTTCATCCTCAAATCCAGAATTCGGTGAGGATACTCAGAAATCATCGCAGTTTCCAGAAACAAGCGAGGCTCCACCGTGTCGGCGGCCGGCAACCCCAAAAAAACCTCGATTCAACTCGGTTTTATAAAGCCAAAATATTATATGAATTTAGGAAAATAAAAATCCTAGAAAATTTGTTATTGGTTACTTCTGAGAAATCTGATGTTTTTTTATCCGCTTTGTTTTTTTCTTGTCGATTTTGGTTGTCTGATGCTCTGATATCGTGCTTCTTCCTTGCATGTGACGAGAAAAAAAGAGGGGACCATTGCTGAGGCTGAGGAGTGGCAGAGGAGTCAGGCGCGTGGCGCCACTCGGGAGCAGAATCGGTCGGGCTTGAACAGCGCGTGGGTGCGGTGGGGGGCGAACGAACACCATATGAGGAGCTGGAACGTAGACGGTGGATGACACGCGCACGTGGAAAGATGGATGGCCCTTATCTACTGAATCTGGACCGTCATATCTCATCAAGATTTGACGGTTGGGATTAAGCGGCTGCAAAACAAAAGTTAATTAGGGTTTTTTTCTTTTATCAGATTAAGGCTTAGGTTTTATTTACTATTGGGCCCATAATAGGGCTTTATATAATGCATATATATTTATTATTGGGTAAAAGTTTGATACACATGCTGTGTAAAATTAATTTTACACAAGCCTGTGTATTTACACTATAAAAATCTAAATCCTAAATTCCTAACCCTAAAAAACTAAACCCTAAACCTTAAACCCTATATACTAAATTATAAACACTAACCTTAAATTCTAAACCTTACAACCTAAACCCCTAAACTAAAACCTTTACCCCTAAAACTAAACGGCACGTGTAAACTAAAGTTTACACGGCCTGTGTATCAAAGTTTTTTCCTTTATTATTTGGGCTTATCAATTGTAAATGGACTTTTATGATTAATACATTGGGCTTTTGTTAATTATAGTTTTATTATTATTTTGTTTGTTTCTTTTTTGATTTTAATTTAATAATAACAAAATTACAGTAGTAATATATAATAATAACAATAAATATAATAGTAATAATAATAATAGATAGTAATAATAAAAAGATAAAATAATAATAATAACAATAAGATAATATAACGGTAATAATGTACAATATTACTTATTAATAACAATAATAGTAATAATAATGATAATAGTAATAATATAATATACTAATAATATTTTGGTGGATTTTTTCTTTTCGAATACTAATAACTATAATAGCATAATGTAAAAGAACTAATAATATTAACACTGTTTAAATTTTTTTCTTATCTCTTTTTTTTTTCTTTTTTCAGATATAATAATAAAAGGTAGTATTATATATATATATAATCATAAGAAGCAAATAATGTTGGATTAAAATTTAATAATAGTGGGCACATATGTATAATGTACGTTGCTATTATAAAGTTTAACACGTAATTAAGTGACCAATTATGTTACACGTGTTATAGGTACTAAATTGTCATGGAATTAAAAGTGTAGATACCATAAGTTAGATTTATAACTTAATGAGGGGCAGAGTTGTAAATATTAATAAACTGTTTTAATTCAGTTTATATAAAGGGTAGTGGTCCCCGAGATATAGGTTAACTTGCATATCTTTTTTCCCCGTCTGAGAGTTGTGTACAAGAGGTAATCTATCATCTTGGAAGATCAAACCCTCTCTGGAAAAAAATCTTCATCGATGGATTCATCTAGTTCTTCTACTGCCACAATATCTGCTAATGTCAATTCTATACCCATGCTTAATGGACGAATTTCAAGGAATGGAAAAGACACTTACTGATAGTGCTTGGTTGTATGGACATAGACCTTACATTAAGGGAAGAACAACATGCACCTCTCACTGCGGCTAGCACCCATGATGCAAAAATGGATTTTGAGAGGTTGGAACGTTCTAATCGCATGAGTCTGATAATCATGAAACACAATATTCCGGAAACCTTTAGGGGTGCAAAATCTAAAGATATTATTCAGGCTAAGGATTTCCTTGACAATATTGAGCAACGTTTTGTTAAAAACAATAAGGTTGAGATGACATCACTTCTTAATTCTTTGATGTCTATGAAGTACAAGGGTCAAGGAAATATAAGAGAGTACATTATGGAAATGTCTCATATTGCTTCAAAACTTAAGGCACTTAAAATTGAGTTTTCTAATGATTTACTCGTCCTTATGGTTTTGGTATCGCTTTCTGCACAGTTTAACCAATTTAAAATTAGTTATAACTGTCAAAGGGAGAAGTGGACTCTAAATGAGATCATTTCTCATTGTGTTCAAGAGGAAGAAAGGTTGAAGCGTGAAAAAACAGAAAGTGCTCATTTGTCTAGTGCCTCTAAAGACAAGGGCAAGAAAATGAAATATCAGAATGAAGCTGCTAAGGGTCAAGCTCAAAAGAAACAAGAGAATGTTCCAAATAATTGTTTCTTTTGTGACAAGCCTAGACACGTGAATAAAGATTGTACCAAATATCATGCATGACGTGCAAAGAAAGGTATGAATCTTACTTTGGTCTGTTCTGAGGTTAATTTAGCTTCAGTACCTAGAAACACTTGGTGGTTAGATTCCGGTGCTACTGCTCACATAAGTGTTTCTATACAGGGTTGCCTGAGCTACCGAAAGCCAAGTGATGATGAAAGAAACATCTTTGTGGGCGATGGAAAATCGGTGGAAGTGGAAGCAATTAGGCATTTTAGGTTGTTATTAGGAACTGGCTTTTATTTGGATTTGAAAGACACTTTTGTTGTTCCGTCTTTTATGCGGAATTTAGTTTCAGTTTCTTTGTTGGACAAATTTGGTTATTATTATTCATTTGCAAACAATTAGTTTACTTTGTCTTTAAATTCAAGTATTGTTGGAACTGGTTATTTAAATGCTTATGAAACATTTATTTGTTAGATACAATTGCATCCTATAATGAAACTTTGCATGTGGAATCACGTGGTACTAAGCGAAAATTAAATAGAGAAAATTCAGCATCATTATGGCATAAATGCTTAGGTCATATATCAAAGTGTAAGATTGAGCGTCTTGTGTCTAATGGTATTTTAGATTCCCTTAACTTCACAGACTTTAATGTTTGTGTTGATTGCATCAAGGGAAAACATACCAAAACTAAGAGATTAGGTGTCAATCGTTCTACAGACGTCTTAGAATTAATTCATACTGATATTTGTGGGTCATTCCCTGCGGCATCTTGGAATGGTTAACAATATTTCATAACATTCATAGACGATTACTCACGTTATGGGTACCTATATCTCATTCATGAAAAATCACAGTCTTTGGACGTGTTCAAATCCTATAAAGCTGAAGTTGAGAATCAACTCAACAAAAAGATTAAGAAAGTTCGATCTGATCGTGGTGGTGAGTACTACGGTAGATATGATGGATCAGGTGAACAACGTTCAGGACCATTTGCAAAGTTCCTAGAGGAATGTGGTATTGTCCCACAATACACCATACCAGGATCACCTAGTATGAATGGTGTTGCTGAAAGACGTAATATGACTCTTAAGGATATGGGAAGAAGTGTGATTGCTCATTCTACCTTACCTAAGTCACTCTGGGAGAAGCATTAAATACAACAACGTACATTCTGAATAGAGTACCCACTAAAACAGCTGAAAATACACCTTCTGAGCTTTGGGTGGGTAAAAAGCCCACTCTAAAGCATTTCACATTTGGGGATGTACAGCCGAGGCAAGGCCTTATAGGCCACATAAAAAGAAATTGGACTCCAAAACAGTAAGCAACTACTTTATTGGTTATTTTGAGCGATCTAGGGGCTATAAATTTTATGATCCCACAATTAAGAATATTTTTGAGACGGGAACTGTAATTTTTTTTGAGGATATTGAGTTTGGAGGGATAAATAAGGTAAGCGGCATTGTCTTTGAGGAGGAATTGAATTTTAACTCAGTTCTTACTATCATTTTTAATGATGTTCAAGTGTCTATACCGATCATCAATCAAGAAGTGAATCTAGAACCTCAACAAGACAATGTCGAACAGCTTCATCCTATTCAGGATGAGGTAATTGTTCTAGAAGAACAAACTCAACAACCTCAATAACAAGTGCCATTAAGGAGATCCACAAGAGAAAGGAGAAACGCTATTCCGGATATTGTGTTTCTCCAAGAAAATGATGATGACAATGGAATGATAGAAGATGATTTGATCAACTTTTATCAGGCCATGCAAAGTATTAACTCTCAAAAGTGGATTGATGCCATGCAAGAAGAGTATAAATCTATGCAAGACAATAAAGTTTGGAAACTTGTCCCATTACCTGAAGGTGCAAAACCAATTGGTTGTAAATGGATTTTTAAAACCAAGAGGGATGCAAATGGTAATGTGGAGAGGTATGAGGCACGTTTTGTAGCTAAAGGTTATACTAAA
Organism: Hibiscus mutabilis; assembly: GCA_019671005.1. Classification (NCBI taxonomy): domain Eukaryota; kingdom Viridiplantae; phylum Streptophyta; class Magnoliopsida; order Malvales; family Malvaceae; genus Hibiscus; species Hibiscus mutabilis. The sequence goes on along the minus strand of CM033741.1, from coordinate 2,888,363 downwards.
AAAGAAGGCATTGACTTTTTAGAGACTTTCTCTCCGATTTCATCGAAAGACTCATTTAGGACAATCATGACACTTGTAGCTCATTTTGATATTGAGTTACATCAGATGGATGTTAAGACTGCGTTTCTCATTGGAGACATTGAAGAAACAATTTATATGGTGCAACCAGAAAACTTTGAGTCGGGAGACCCAAAGAATATAGTTTGCAAATTAACAAAATCCATCTATGGACTCAAAAAAGCTTCTTGTCAATGGTATCACAAATTTCATCAAGTAATTGTCTCGTTCGGTTTTGAGATGAATATTGTTGATGATTGCGTGTATCATAAATTTAGTGGGAGTAAGTACATATTATTGGTTTTATATGTCGATGACATTTTGCTTGCCACGAATGATATAGGCTTACTGCACTAAACCAAGAGATTTCTATCTAAGCATTTTGAAATAAAAGATCTTGGGGACGCTTCTTTTATTTTAGGAATTCAGATACATCGAGATCGATCTCGGGGTATTCTTGGATTGTCACAAAAGAACTATATCGATAAAGTACTTAAAAGATTTGGCATGCAAAATAGTAAACCAATAGACACCCCTGTCATTAAAGGAGACAAGTTTTGTCTTGCCCAATGCCCTAAAAGTAATCTTGAAATTCAAGAAATGCATAAGATTCCTTATACATCAGCTATTGGGAGTCTAATGTATGCTCAGGTATGTACGCGTCCGGATATTGCGTACATTGTTGGGATGTTAGGCAAATACTCAAGCAAACCCTGGTATGGACCATTGGAAAGCAGCCAAGAGGGTTATGAGGTATCTTTAGAGAACAAAAGATTATATGATCACATACAAGAAATCAGATCATTTGGAAGTCATAGGGTATACGGATTCTGATTTTGTTGGATGCCAAGATAGTAGAAAATCTACATCAAACTATATTTATCTGTTAGCTGGTGGAGCTATATCTTGGAAAAGTGCCAAACAAACACTTGTAGCTTCCTCCACTATGGCAGCAGAATTTGTAGCATGCTACGAGGCATCAAATCATGGAATATGGTTGCGAAATTTTGTCACTGGGCTGCGTATTTTGGAGAATATAGAAAGACCACTTAAATTATTATGTGACAATAAATCAACAGTATTGTATTCCAACAACAATATGAGCTCGTCTAAGTCAAAGCACATTGACATAAAGTTCCTAGTTGTGAAAGAAAGAGTGCAAAGTGGACAAATATCCATATAACACATTGGGACAAACTCTATGATAGCGGATCCGCTCACAAAAGGTTTACCACCCAAGGTCTTTCATGAGCACATTGCTCATATGGGTGTTACATCATTTAAGGATATTATTGTTTGAGTGAGAGTTTTTTATTTGTTCACTTTATGTTTATGTTTATTTTCAGACATTTATGTATTTGGTTATTTTCTGATCAGAAATAAAATATTCAGTTTATTCACTATTTTCTTATTTGGATAATGACCTCACTTATGTTTAAAGAGGACCAGTTGGAAATAGGCATGTTTGGTTCACATTTACATGTAATTTCCATGCTACGCATCCATGATTGATATATGTCATTTGATTATGTTTGTATACGTGACCATTGATGGGTCCAGTCATGATTGATATGGCGAAGACCGTTTTAATCCTATATGGATATAATTGATGGACGAGATTGTTATAGAATACCTATTACATGATAGCAAATTTTTGAGCTCATAAGGTCGTATATTTTTCAAGAAACATATGTTGCCCAAGTGGGAGATTGTTGTATTAAAATTCAATAATAGTGGGCACATATGTATAATGTACGTTGCTATTATAAAGTTTAACACGTAATTAAGTGACCAATTATGTTACACGTGTTATAGGTACTAAATTGTCATTGAATTAAAAGTGTAGATACCATAAGTTAGATTTATAACTCAATGAGGGGCATAGTTGTAAATATTAGTAAACTGTTTTAATTCGGTTTATATAAAGGGTAGTGATCCCCGAGATATAGGTTAACTTGCATATCTTTTTTCCCCTTCTGAGAGTTGTGTACAAGAGGTAATCTATCATCTTGGAAGATCAAACCCTCTCTGGAAAAAAAATCTTCATCGATGGATTCAGGTACGCTTCCGCAAATCTAGTCTTTGTTCTTAATGATTTGACATAGATATAGATATTGGGTTTATATTCGTATTGAATATATTTTTGGTTCTAACAAATAATACTACTAATATTCTTTTTTTTCTTTTTAATAATAAATATACATATCCTCTCTATATATTAATAAAATAACTAAAATAAATTATCAAAGCATTTTTATTATATATATTAACAAAATATAAAAGCGGGTTAATATCCCGGAAAAAATTAGTGATTATACAATGATAAAACAACATAATGTGAATATATTGGCAGACAAACAATACAGGAAGACGAGATACTATCAATAAAAGTGCAGGAGCGTACGCTGCCGATGTAACCTTCGTAGTTGCCGAGAAACGCCATAGCTTGTTCCGAAGGGACAACGATGATTTGGAGCTCAACGTTTAAATCCCATGGGTGAAAGCTCTCACGGGTTGCTCCCTTCCAATACCTTTACTGGACGGAGAGACCGTGAATCTGGAAATCGATGAAATCATTGGGCCTTGTTATCAAAGGCCAGGGAATGGCCAACAAGAAACCAGAGGGAAGCCGAGGGAACTTGGAAAGTTTTTTTCGTCATTGATTTTCCCACAGAGCTTACTTGTGAACAACAGGCTGCTGCGGTTAGTATTTTAGGAGATTCTGGTTGATCATCGATCAGTGTGTGTTTATTCATTTAGAAATTCGAAATTTTGTTTTCCTCGGGAGATGTTGTATTTTTTGCCACAAAATTTCACTTTTCATGGTTTAGTTATGTGATTCTGTATAAAAATTTAATGTGATGTTTAAATTTTTGAAGTCGTTTGAACTGGATTATATATGATTTGAGTGTTAAATTAATTTGCATCACTAAAGTTGATGTTTAAAAATTTGAAGTCTGAAGTTAAGTTTCAATTTGTGTTCGCGCGTGCAATTTAGTTAGCAACAATTAAATTTAAAATAAGATTCAGCCGGTTGAATAGTTAGCTACTCAGCTTTTTGTATCACAAGTTTGATAAGAAAAAAAAAAGTACGATTGAATTTTATTTGTTGAAATCTGATACTAATACAAGTATACAACCATAGATAATTAAATTTATCTGATTAATATAAGAGTGGATCTATGAATGTTAATTCACTTATTCAGATACCTACAGAAAAAAGAAAAAAGCTACATCAGTTAATGATAAAATAAACCATCGGCCCGAAAAAAGAAAAAAGGTCCGAAACAATCGGAGACCGTTAGAAATGGCAGAGGCAACAGTAGCATCACAGCTGAGTTTAATGCTAAAAGCTAGCTCCTCCCATTCTCTCCTTGCATCCACAAACTTCATTGCATCAGCCAAAGCCAATGGCATCGTCTCTCCAAACCACCGCCTCTTTTCGTGTTTTCCCTTCTTCCTCCGCCGCTCCACGTTTTCTCCCCGCCACTCCATCTCTCCTTTCTTTCTCTTCCTCTCTCAAATCCCTCGCATTCTCTCCTCTCTCGTCTCATTTCTCTCGCCATCAGGTTCCTCCTTTTCCTTTATGTTTCTCTTTTGGATATATATATTGTTTAAGAAAAAAGTTATTTTTCTGTTTTTTATTGATATTGATAGAGGGGATCAGCTGTTAATGTGTCGACTAGCGGAGGTTTCAGCTCTGCTGCAAGTCCAAAATGCGCAGCCTCGTATACTGATCAGTTGAAAGGTGCTAGAGGAGATATCAGAGAGCTTCTCAAATCCAAATACTGTCATCCTATTCTGGTATCGATCCCGTTTCACTTTGTTTATTGTTGAATGAATCTTATGTTTCTTTGAATTTGATTTTTTAGTGTAAAAAGAATAACATGTCGCTTCGTTCTAAAGACATTTGATTTTAGTGAATTTTCATTTCATATTTGAAGTAATGAACTACAAACTTACGCTGCCTAAAAAAGTTATAGAGTGATCTTTGGTTTTTATTCAGGATCAAATGATAAACAATATGCTTAACTTTTGTTAAATGATTTCTCTCGTTTTAGTTTCTTATGGAAACCTTGGAGTTTCAAGGGGGAAAAGGCTCAAAAATATTTTTCATGAATTGAGAAAAAATTCCATTACCTTAATATGATATATGCTCAATAGGTTCGTCTAGGATGGCATGATGCTGGTACCTACAACAAGAACGTAAAGGAATGGCCTCAAAGAAGTGGTGCAAATGGAAGTCTTAGGTTTGAAGCCGAGCTGAAATATAAATCCAATACTGGTATCATATTTGTTTCTTGTTATAACGTGGAATTAGCTTAGTTGGTACTTGCAGGCGCTTTTGTCTCATATGCTTATGTTTCAGGTCTGGTCGATGCTTTGAAACTTATTCAGCCTATCAAGGATAAGTACCCTGATCTAACTTATGCAGATTTGTTCCAACTGGCTAGTGCTACTGCTATTGAGGTCATCTTTTCTATTATTCTTCGGTTCGTATTATTTTTTTTTATCAATCGGTTTTGTAGTTATTAGTCTGAGAATAAAGTTAAAATTTCAGGAGGCTGGGGGACCCAAAATTCCCATGAAATATGGAAGACTTGATGCCTCTAGTCCTGACCACTGTCCTGAAGAAGGCAGGCTACCTGGTAAATGAAAATTATATCAGGATTTTCTTATATCAATGTAAATTTCGGGAAGATCATGGTGTGTCTGATTTGCCTAAATTAAGAAATATAAATAGAGATGTGAGAAACCTAAACCGTTGAAGGGCGACGGGCTGCTATTTCTTGAATGGTTGCCATGAATTGAAAATGCCCTGATTTAGTCCAACTAATTCTAGATTTCTAGGCGGGTCATTACATTGCTGTGACTTGTGAAAATCTATCATTGTTAGCTTACATTAAATTAGTAACGGAAAAGAAAATCAAACTGGCTGTTCCAACTGATGTCTGACATGCTTGACCTTTAGCCCCGTTTTCTTTAACATTGCTATTAGTGCATCTCCAGTTAATTTGGGTCTGTTTTGCCTCGTTCCCTCATGGCCTCATTGGTATTGATACATTCTACTAATGTTTAGAGGCCTCTAACTTCGTAAACTTCTCTGTTGCTTAGCTGCTGGAGCCTCTTCACCTGCTGATCATATGCGAAAGGTTTTCTCCCGAATGGGATTCAATGACAAGGTAAACTTAATTGTAAAATATCCTTGGTTATTTTCTTTGTCATGGGCACACAATGATATTTAATTATATGCAGGAAATAGTTGTATTATCTGGTGCACATACACTTGGGAGAGCCAGACCAGAACGTAGCAGTTGGGGTAAACATGAAACCAAGTACACGGTATTTAAGCAATCTGTTTTTATGCTAAATAGGATAAACCTCTTTCTTGTGTGAGTTACTTGAGTTGGTTCTTTGTCATATCCAATTCATGGTTGGGGATAGTGATTTTGGGGTAAATACTTAGCATAGTCTAGTCTGTTACACTTACCTTAGAAGATGCAATCCTGAGTCCCTCTACCCTGGATGCACTTGGCAGTGGCATCAATAGGTCAAATACCAAGCCGTTACCTTCAAATAATTTGTAGAAACTGAACCTTGACTAAGAACTGGTTACCTGCTACTTCTATTATAGTGCTTGACCAAGCCTATGGATACGTGTGATCAATAACAAAATACATGAGAAAAGCAAGTGCGAGAAAGAAGCACCAATCTTTGCCTTTTAGGTTTAAGCTGTCCTGTTTCCATTTTCCTATCAACAAGGTCCGTCTGGGCCACAAAGGCGACGGCTCAGGACCCTTAATTTATAATTATAAGTATTTAATTTTAATTATAATTTGACTTTTTTAATATTTATTGTTATAGTATATTTTTAACACTTATTATTAGGGTTTATTATTAAAATTTAGTTTTTTTTTCAATATTTGTTATTAAAGATCATTTTTTCAATACTTGTTATTAGGGACTCAATTTTTTCAATATTTGTTATTGGACATACTCTTAAAATTCAACTTTTTTTTCTTCAATATTTGTTATTATGGGTCCAATTTTTTGCAATACTTGTTATTAGGGTCTAATTTTTTTCCAGTACTTGATATTATGGCCTAATTTTTTCCAATATTTGTTAGGCAGAATGACAAAAGACGCCCCCAACGTTTGCATGTTTTGTCATTTGGCCCCTTATTCTTTTTTTTGGAGCAAACAACCCCCAACGTTTGCATGTTTTGTCATTTGCCCCCCTATTCTTTTTTTGGAGAAAACAACCCCCAACCTTTCAATTTGGTCCAAATATGCCTCAGGTGGATGAAAACGTTAGTCAACTAACGGTCAACGGCTGATGTTGACTGGACTTGCCACGTGTTAAGAGCTGTCAACGTCAAAATCAACCGTTGACATGTGACTGAACCTGATGGTGACACATGGCGAATATGATGTTGACACGTTAGCAGAACTTAACACGTGGCAAGTCCAGTCAACATCAGCCGTTGACCGTTAGTTGACTAACGGTTTCCATCCAACTGGGGCATATTTGGACCAAATTGAAATGTTGGGGGATGTTTGCTCTAAAAAAAAGAATAGGGGGCCAAATGACAAAACATGTAAACGTTGGGGCATTTTTGTCATTTTGCCTATTTGTTAATAGGTACAACTATTAAATTTTATTTTTTCCCATTACTTGTTATTAGAGTTCCATTTTTTGTAACTTTTTTATTAAGGTCATACTCTTAAAATTTAATTTTTTAATAGTTATTATTAGGGCCTAATTTTTAAGTTCGCCTATGGCCCACCAAAATATTAGGAACGGGCACGCTATCAACCAGTATTAAGTTAGAGCGGCCAAGTTACAACTTCTACGTTGTTTTTCATATTGAACCATATATCATGACTAGGGGTGCTTATTGAGTTGAGCAGCTCGCAAACAGCTCGAGATCGACTCGGTCAAAACTCGTTTAACGCTCGACTCGAGTTGATTCGACTCGAACTTGATTAACGCTCGACTCGAGTTGATTCGAATCGAACTCGAGCTCGACTCGAGATCTTAATGAGTTGAGTTGATCAAGGCCCAGCTCGACTCGATAAGTTCGCAAGCAACTCAATATATTTTTTAATAAAATTTTAATGATTTTTTGTGTTACTTTAAAAAATTATGTTCTAAAAAGTTTAAATGCTAGTTGAAAACTTTAAAAAAGGTTTAGTGACTTGCTAGGTAATTTACAAATAAAATATTTGGTTTCAAATTTTCAAAAAAAAATGTATTTCTCTAGAATTTCAAAATTTTATTAACATTAATAAGAAATCGAATTATATTAATTAGTCTTTCCTTCTTCTTTTTACTAAAGCATTTTTTATGATATTATTTTATGTATATAAATAGGAAAGGGAAAAATCTTTAGTTTTCATATAAAAAATACGATTGAAGTTAAAACACCAAAATCTCCAAGGCTTTTTCTCATTTTTTGTTCATCGAAGATTGTTGAGAAACTAAAAAGAGTTTCTCACTCAATATCGATTTCATCTCTAACCCAAACATGACATGTTCTTTTATTTATCTCGTCAGTCCTCACTGATTTTTTTTCCTGAATTTGTATATTTATATTAAGCTCTAATAGTATCAATAGATTTGGCCTATATTTTAAAAGATAAGGTGAAATTTTGGGCGAGCTTAACGAGCAACGAGTCGAGTCGAGCAACGTAATTTTTTAACGAGCACGAGTTGAGCAAAATTTTAGCAAGCTTAACGAGCAATGAGTTTAGTTGAGGAACGGAATTTTTTAACGACTCGCTCGATAAGCACCCTAATCATAACCGCTCTAAGATGACTTTAAAAGCTTAATTGTAAGTTTTTGGTTACCTTAACTAACAAAGAAATTTGAACTTGCTACACTGAACTCTCAGAAGAATGAAGAATTCAGTAGCTGAAAGTGCACCAAACAAATAAATTTGTGCATGTCATGAATGTTGGTTGTCCAAGACATTGTGGCTGTGGTTGCACGTATAGCAGCAAGTACGAATTCAACTTGGATTTTCTGTCTTGAATTGCAGAAAAATGGGCCGGGAGCACCAGGAGGACAATCATGGACAGTGCAATGGTTGAAGTTCGACAATTCATACTTCAAGGTTTGAATCGAATCACTTTCGCTTTTCAAGTAAGAAGAGTTGTGAAAGCGTCTGATTCTCTTCTATCTGTACATACAGGAGATCAAAGCTAAAAGAGATGAAGATCTGCTTGTGTTGCCAACTGATGCTGCTCTTTTTGAAGATCCCTCTTTCAAGGTAAGTAGATGGAGTTCAATTTAAGCCAGTAAGAATATATAATCACAGTTTTGGCTGAGAGCATTTACGCTCTTTGCAGGTATATGCTGAGAAATATGCTGAAGATCATGAGGCGTTCTTCAAGGATTTTGCAGAAGCCCATGCCAAACTTAGCAACCTTGGGGCCAAATTTGACCCTCCAGAGGTATGTATTAGTGCTTAGTGGGAACATTCTCCACAAAAGTTTTATATGTATTAATGGAAGATTTATAGATTCATATTTTCGTAATTTTATTTAAATGTGTTTAACATAAATATCATATACGAATGTTATACGAAAAAATTCCTATCCTTTTATTGAGCTAATAAGAAAATAACATAATTAATTCATCCTCGTCATTATATATACATATATAGCTACTGATTTCTAAAACTGATTGCAATTTATGATCAGGGCATTGTTTTAGATGCTGCACCATAGAAGTTTGTGGCCGCCAATTAGTCTGACATGAAAGGTTGTAAGCATGAATAACTTATTTCACCTTCATCGTAGAATAGATAATCTTACTGATTTCTACCATTGAATGCATTTTCTTTTTTAAAATATATATACATATTGCATGAAGCAGTCTTCTGAAGGAGATTTATACATGTGAAAACTGTCCATTTTGTTTTTTTTTTCAGTGTTTTATCGCAGGGTTATTGATGTGGGGTCGTGTGTCATAACAATAATCACGTGTTCGACATTTTAGAAGTCTGGAAATGAAAGGGAAAGGGAATAAATTTCAATTGAAATGTTTTTGAGAATTAAGAGAAAGAGAGGTGTTAGATTCAATGAAACAGAAGATTTGGACAAGCATTTGGTGGAAGCCCCGGTGAGGCTCAACCAACCAATATTGATTATTGTTGGTGCTTTGGCCATTTTGAAATCTCTTCTTAGCTATTGTTTTAGTATTGTTAAACTTAGTGTTGGAAATCGAACTCATTTTATATTATTACTATGCATTTTCTTTTACCATTTCAAAATACAAAAAAAAAAAAAAATCAAGACCAAATTATAATACTTTATTTTACCAAACTCACTCATGGTAACCAAAATCTCCTAATAAATATTTGGTTTATTTAGGAGATTGTTTTGTCCAGAACAATGCAAAAATTGACTATTTATTGAATTAATGGAACATTTAATTTTATATTATGAAATCTGTCTAATCTATGCAAGTTATTTATTATTTTTTTAAAAATTATTTTGTTAATTAAATAATGTCTCTAAATTTTAGTTTAAGTGATTTAGTCTCTTGTTGTGTTAAAATGAGAGGTCTAATCTTTATAATTTTACTTGACATAATTTGATCCTTCTATTTTATGTTGATATTAATATATTCAAATTAATAATATCATAATTCTCATTCATAGCAGTAAAGTGATGGCGTGGATTTTTAAACTGTTATTCCGTTATACAAATATAATCACATGATAATATAATCAATCATATTTGATTAATAATATATTTACATGTCAATCGAATATATAAAATTATTTAAAAAATTACGCAGTCAATATACCATTCAGCAGCCAACACTGTTACCAATTTACACATATTAATAATATTATACAAATAGAATATTTAAAACATGTCAAATTAAAATAGAAGGATTAAATTATAAATGTAAACATAGTAGCGAGACTAAAACCAGAATTAGACCCAGCTTTTTAAACCTCTTCTCAGCATCGCGCACTCCAAAGCGTGACATACCAAACTCGCAATACCATGTTTCCGGTCCTCATTAGTTTTCTAAAGTCTTTGGTGTCAATTCCTTAAAAACCCTATAAATCTCAAGGAGTGAAAAAAAAAAGAGAAAGGCAAATATCGGAAAAAAGTGAGGGAAAGAGAGAGTTTCGATAATGGCGAGAAGTGTTTCAGTTTGGTTTGTTTTGGCCGCTATCGTGTGCTCTGTAGCGGCGATCTCAGCTGAGGAGAGCAGTGACTCGAAGGAGTTTGTTTTGACTTTGGATCATTCCAACTTTACTGATACAGTTAGTAAGCAAAAGTTTATCGTCGTCGAGTTTTACGCTCCTTGGTAAGTCTTTCATCTTTTTTCCATTTACGTCTAATTTTCGCTTATTATTTTTTAGATCTCAATTTCGTTTTTATGAAAAAAAGGAGGATTCGAGTGCATGCAATGAGTTTATTTGTTGATCTAGAATTTAAGTAGTCTAAATTCGCTTTTTAAAATGATTTTTGATGCATTTTACTGTTTATTGCCAGATATTATTTTTCATGTAGGAAGTTTTTAATTCCAGTATTTAAGATTTGATATCAGTGTCCAATTGTAAGTTTACTTGATATAAATTTGAAATTAATATGAAAAATTGAACTCGTAACTTGCGATCTGGCATTTTTTTATCTTGTAATGATATTATTATATAATTGATTGCTTGTAGAGTTCCTCAAAGAAACATTTGCTTTTGGAAGCAGCAAAAAAAATTCATAAATTTTGCGCGAACAGTAAAGTTTTTATTATGAAAAATCCTCATATTTTCTCCTTACTAAGCATTGGTTTCGATCTGCTTAGTTGTTGAAGTTTGACTTTCTTAATTAAAATGTAAAGCGCAAAATGTCGGATAATGTTGTGCTCACATCACATTTCTTAGTAAACAACTTTTGCAAGAATGGGCTACATCTCTAGATCGATTTGTGCTAACATCACATTTCTTAGCAAACATTGAGTAAACAAGTTTGATTATGTTTTTTATGCAATGATGATTTAATTTAGCCGTGAAATGCTTCGTTCTTGAGAGATTTAACTTAATTTCTCAGTTAAAATTTTTATTTCCTTTCATTTTCTTAACATGGCTTGCTAGTCTTGTTCATCTTCTTGTCACTAATTTCTTTTACTTCTACTTTAGGTGTGGGCACTGTAAGAATCTTGCACCTGAGGTAAACAAATTAAATTTCCCCCGAAGTACTCAATTTTTGTTGATAATTTATAAGTTTAGTCGGCTAATAACAATAAAATTTCTTTGTTTCCTATGTAGTATGAGAAAGCAGCAACTATATTGAGTAAACATGACCCTCCAGTCATTCTTGCCAAAGTTGATGCCAATGAGGAAGCAAACAAAGCTTTAGCAAATGAATATGACGTCAAGGGTTACCCTACACTTAAAATCTTGCGAAATGGAGGAAAGGATGTTCAAGAATACAAAGGTCCACGCGAAGCTGATGGTATCGTGGAGTATTTGAAGAAACAAAGTGGTCCTGCTTCTGCTGAATTGAAGTCGGCAGCAGATGCCACTAAGCTTATTGATGACAAGAAGATAGTAGTTGTAAGCACTCTGAGAATTCTTTGCTCTTCTGTTTCCGTTCAGTTTTCTCATGAAGTTTAGCTGATTCATTGGTATATGTTTTATTTCTAGGTTGGAGTGTTCCCAAAATTCTCTGGCGAAGAGTTTGAGAGTTATATAGCACTTGCTGAAAAATTGCGTTCTGATTATGAATTTGGTCATACTTTGGATGCTAAGCACCTTCCCCGTGGCGAATCATCAGTGACTGGCCCTGTGGTCAGACTTTTCAAGCCTTTTGATGAACTTTTTGTTGACTTCAAGGTAATCTTGAGCTAGACCTAGCAAGTTTGACATGATACAATTACATGAAACAGGGACAATAACTAAAAACATGATGGGACACGAATAGATGAACAAGTCAAAATCTATATACTACAAACTATTAATTTATCAAAAATATATAATATATGATACCTTAAACATGATTATGGTGTAACAACACACGAATTGCTAATCTATCTGGACTTTGGAGCATTGACTATAGTCTATATCATCATTGAAATACAAATTCATTTATGCTAGATGCCTTTGTACCATTTACAATTATCTTTACTGAAGATATTTGCTTGCAGGATTTTAATGTGGAAGCCCTAGAAAAGTTTGTTGAAGAATCTAGCATTCCTGTTGTTACTCTTTTTAACAAGGACCCAAGCAATCACCCATTTGTTATCAAGTTCTATAACAGTCCCAATGCTAAGGTAAATTTACAGAACTAGGAACTCATTCTTTTTCTCCCATAGTTCTTATAAACAGTGAAAGTAATCAGAGTGTGGCTGCCATTTGTTTGGTAACAAGCATTATCTTGGAATACCAATATTTGTCTTGTTTGAACAACCAAATAAACATCATGATTCACCTTTAATGAACTTTGGAGTTTGGACTTTGTTATTCAGTTTTCTATCAGCTTTCTCTTCTATATCATTTTGGTTTGATTGCCATAAGTCATAACTTGTTTCTTACACCCTTTAAGTTCATATACTGATAAAACCTCTGAATCTGTTAGGCTATGTTATTTGCAAACTTGAGCGGTGATGGTATTGATTCCTTAAAATCAAAATTCCATGATGTTGCTGAGCAATACAAAGGACAGGGAATTGGTTTCCTTTTGGGAGATCTTGAGGCTAGTCAAGCTGCCTTCCAGGTTAGTATCTACTTGAATATAGCAGTATGTTTATTGCATTTGCTTCATAAGTCTAATTACTTTTAGTTGGAAAACAGTATTTTGGAGTTGAAGAAAGCCAAGTACCTGTAATCATCATTCAGAATAATGATAGGAAGAAGTATTTGAAACCAAATTTGAAGGCTGATGATATTGCACCATTTGTGAAGGATTACAAGGTAGTTTCTTCACTAGATTTAATGTTTTCTTTCTCTGAATATGATAATTCTGGTATAATCACAACTTCTGTAGCTTGTGCTGGTTAAGTTCATGAGTTATTGATAGGATATGAAAGTGTGAGATGTGAGATATTGTTGGTTGTTTTCTATGTTCTGTTTGCCTAATGTGCTCTTTTGCAGGAAGGAAAAGTTCCACCATATGTAAAATCTGAACCCGTTCCTGAGGAGAATAACGAACCTGTGAAAGTGGTCGTTGCTGATACCTTAGAAGACACGGTTTTCAAATCAGGAAAAAATGGTGTGTGATTGGTAGATTGATGCTACTCTTTCGGTTTTTTCCCTTTACCATTTTTGTTTGTCACGTCTACAGTTTGTTTTTATTCCCCTTTTTTCACATTTGATATCAAATGGCTTTATCATGTAGAGGACATAAATGCTTAGAATTGCATGCAGTTTTTTCAACCAACAGTGTGGAACTTTGGATTTGGAATGAATTGGCGGATAACTTATTTTTGTTGTGAAGATAAGAGATAGTTATGTGAATCTAAAATTTTAACTTCAAAGTGTATAGCTTATTCTTTTCTCTCTCTCTCTCTCTCTCTTCCCATTTTGGGAGCTATCTGGTGGCTATTTTGTGAGTCTTAAGTTAGGGGGTAGAGTAATGTTTTGACCGAGTTTGTTGGAGTTTTCAAGTGATTTACCACTGTTGGGGCGAGACTTCAATCTTCATGTATAATTAAGCAATTCTATTTTTGATATCACCATTCATGGTAAAATGATTTGGAGCTTTTCTTTCCGCAGTTCTGCTTGAATTTTATGCCCCCTGGTGTGGACATTGCAAAAAATTGGCCCCAATTTTGGATGAAGTTGCTGTCCATTACGAAAAAGATGCTAGTGTTTTGATTGCAAAACTTGTAAGTTTCTTTTACTTGGTTGGTTTTAATAGGGGCTGTATTGCTCTATAATATTGAATATTATACAAGTTGTAAAGTTCCATCTTCAGTTTTTTTTATTTATGTTTTGGTCAGGTGAAGCTTTTAGCTGCACTCTGATTAGCAAGAGTGTAATATATATATATATATATGTATATATTTTTGAATAGAGTAAGAGTGTAATAGAAATGTAGGACGTGCTTTAAAAATAATTCTTGGTGGGTTATTGTTGGTAGTATAGTCTCTTAGAACGCTATGATGAATTTTTTTTTTAATTTAGTTGGTTATTTTAGGTAAATTATCAGGACGGATCTTTTTAAGAGATAGAATGGTACTTTAGAGGCATTAATTGTTGCAGGGACCAGCATCTCCTATATGTTGCGTTGACATATCATCTGTGTTAGATTAATGTTGCTCTAACTCTTCATTTTTCTTGAAGCAATTATGTTTGACATTTGTGTCATGCATATTTGGACTTGGATACAGGTATATGATCCTGCAGGAAGTTTCCAAATATATGTAGAAAATTTGGGGGAAACATACATGTGTTTGACACGCGCTCGTATCTGACAGTGTTATATACCATTTTTAGACGCACTCGTAGCCCGAGTGTTATAGTGTTAACTGACCTACTTTATGGGAAAGATTTTTATTTTTTGATCCATACGCTTCTCCATTTTCTCTTGTAGGATGCAACTGCAAATGATATTGTTGATGAGAGCTTTGATGTTAGAGGTTACCCAACCATTTACTTTAAATCATCTAGTGGAAACACAACTCCATACGAGGGCGATAGGACCAAGGAAGACATCATCAACTTCATTGAACAGAACAGGGACAAAACTGTCCAACAAGAGCCAGTGAAGGATGAGCTCTGAAAAGGGTAAGTTTCTTACCAATGTTGATGTTCTTTTAATCCAACTGTATAATCTTATTTTAGCACTCAACATTTTAGCAAGCAAATGGTAAAAAACATTGCATCGAATTTTGAAATCGTACAAAGCCTTAGCCTATCTGCTGAAAGTATTTAATCATTTTTTTCTTTGTAGGACTCAAAGGCAACCATACCACACAGATGGTATGTGGATTTGCAGTTTTATACAGGAACTGCCATCGACTGGATGATGCCGGATCTTCTTCCCTTTTAGTTCAATGAGTCTCTTCTAAATTAAAAATAAAAAAATCCTGTCTATGAAATAATGTAGGATGTGTTTTTCGGACTTTTAGGTGTTAACTTATGGTAGTTTTCTGTGTACCGTAGAAACAACTGAGCAAGTTAAATCTAGAGATGATACTTCGCGTCTATTCACTTGCCTTTTCTAATGTTTTCAGTCGCCGCTGCTTTCTTTGATGATTTTTTTTAAGTATGGAGGTAGTTTAGGAAGCGAATTTAAGTAGCCTAAGGAAAAGCTGTTTGTCAGATAGACGCTTGCTTTCTAGCCAACGTCTATGTAAATTCGCTCGAATACAAATATATGTTTCTTGGGGGTTTATGCTATTGCTTACGTTTGTTTTCTATTTTTCTTTCAAGATTTTTCAAGTATCTAGAGCTTTTCTATGTGTTTTCAATAGGGTATTAAGCTCTTTTAGGTGGAGAGTTTAATTTAAATGTGAAACCCTGAAATTAGTCTCGGAATACCATGCTTTTTTAGTACAGAGGTTGCAAATTCAGCCAACCATGAAAATAGTGGAGTTTGAACATAGTGGATCTAACTTAAAGTCCACAGCTCGGAACCTATGCCAACAGCATAATATGTTCATCTGTTTACATTTCCTTGATCATATATAGTTGAAATAAAATGTTATATGAAAATAATAAAATACTTCCATATATATATAATGCCTTAAGACATGAGCCCCCAGAATCTAAACCATATGCATTTTGGATTATTTGCGTTAACCAAGTAAGTACTTCCCCTAACAAAATACGTTGTACACTTTCACACTACTGCTGGTCGTTTCATTTTTGGTCTAGCGTCAGAAGATATATTAGGCTATTATCTCTTGGTAAAGTTATAGTAGTCGTTAACCATTGTCATCGTTCTAATATTATGTTCGACGTCGTCATCGTGGTGGTGGATGGTTTAGCTAAGAATGAGGAAGTGATTTGAGAAGGCGAGCTTGAATTTTGTGTAGGTCTGATAATTGAAGAGGTTTTAACATGAATTCTTCTGCTCCTCCTTCTAGGCACCTGCATGCATTCGTTCTCGTCATTACTTCAATCATTTCACTTTTTTTTTCTCAACTCATTATTTTAATATTTTTTCTTCTCTCTTCAAAGAAAAAAAAGGGCAAAATATGAACAACAAACTTACATGCTAATTCTTGATGGTACGTTCTCTGACGACATCACCACCACGGGTACATCTTTCCAAGAAGATCCCTGCAATTGCAAGTAAATACCAAGTTATACTATCATCTTCAAAATATATACTAGGAAAAAATCATGTTAATTATTAGGCTTAATACTAAAACAAGTGCCTAAACTATCATTTTTTTCGTTTTAGGTGTCTAAACTTTTTTTGTTCCTTTTAGATGTCTAAATTATCATTTTTTGCACAAAATAAGTGCTTCAATTGACCTTAAAAGGGACAAAAATGATAGTTTAGATACCTAAAAAGAGTAAAAAAAGTTTAGACACATAAAAAATGAGATAGTTCGAACACTTATTTTGATATTAAGCTTAATAATTAAAATAACTGGTTGTTTAATTGATATACTAGATTTTCTTTAGTTATTATATATATACTGGGATGTTGGGAAGTTAAGAAGTTAAAATTCAATTTTAAGTTTAATGAATCAACTGGTTCGGTAGATACAGTTAGAAATTGATTATTTATCCAGTCCAATATTATATGAGAATTTAAAATTATTTAACCGATTCAATCAATAAAAGATATATTTATTTATTAATTATATTTAAAAAATGTATGTGATAATATTTAATTCCGCATTCTTTTATAATTATATTTAAAATTAGGTCCTAAATCAGATAGATATTTTACTAAGGGGACAATGATTAAAAGATATCATTAATACTTTATAAACTAAACTATCCATGTAAGAGACCTTTTGGATATTTAAAAATGGAGAATAAATTTTAGAGATTATAGTTATATAATTAGGTAGGACAGGGTTCACCTTGACGCGTTTGAGTAAATCATAGCCGCTCGTTCCTGGCATGGAAAAGTCTGTCATAATTAAGTTGATTTTAAGCCCCTATAATTCATAAAAACACTAGAAAATATTAGTATTTAAATTAAAAATATCAAAATTAATAAGCAACTTTCATTATATAATCAAATAAGATTGCAAGACAAAACCACTTAGGTTAGCAAACACAGCTTGCATTAATGGTGGTTAAATTAGTTTTGTGGTGGTTGATTTTCTCTTTTTATCAGGTTATAAAGAAAGTACCCGTCGAATAATGTAGTCATTAAAAGGAAAATGATTCATCTTTTACCATGTTATAAAGAAAAGGACACATTGAATAATGTAGCCATTGAAGGAAAAATAATAATCATGATTAACTATATATTAAAAATAAATAAAAAAGTACTTCTATAATTTTTCAATTTTGGGTTCATGATTACTCTTTAGAATCATGTAGATCGTGAAATAAAATAATAATTAGTCGTAAACCAACCGGTCATTGCATTCTACAATGTCAAACATATGATATTCGACATATACATTTTATTTATTTAAACTAGTTTAATTAAGTTTTATAGATATTTTTTTTTGAATAGATCGATTTTGAATATCATAAAACCAACATAAAAAATATTATTATTAAAAAAAGCATAAATGATATTTAAAACCTGATGTTGTTGCGAAGACGAAGAAGCTGTTGTTGAGTTATGTAGCAAACCTAGATATTCCAACGCTTTTTCCCCCGACTCCAAGCACGTCACTGCAATTATTTATATCAATATATATATACACCCACACAAAAAAAGGGGATTATTATATAGTAATTTATGATCTTACCTTGGCATGAAAAAGCTTTCAGGAGCTTCTCCAACAACTTCCTGTCGATAACGCTGTCATCGACGGCCAAAACATGAAAACGGCGTTCTTCTTCTTCTTCTTCTTCCTCCTCCCGCTTCTGTTTCTGCATAATTTCTTCTTGTTGAGGTTGTCTGTCCTGAACAATATTGTCTGATTTCATCAACTCCATTAGAATTTAGGAATTCAAAACAAAAGCCTGGGTTGCTTCTGAATTGTGATGGATTAGAGAAAGAAGGGAAGAAAGAATTGAGGTTGCTTTCGGTTTAATCTGACTGAAATAAAGAGCAAGAGCGTGTTTGTGTGAGAGAGAGAAAATAAAGAGAGTTGTTCTGAGAACGCCAACTATACGTATTTTGCAGAAAATACAAACTTATATTATTAGAAGCATGTTTTGTTGGAGTTACAAATTTATATGTATTGTTATAGTTTACTAAATCTTACAAATATATTACTAAGATTTAGTAATATATTTGTAAAAAAATAATCTAAGATCATGAATTTAAAAAAATTATATGTATTAGTTTTAATCATCCAACAGTTATGTAAGATTTAGTAATATTAATTTATTTATCCAACAGTATAATATTTTTTAAAAAAAAATTATATGTATTAGTTTTTTTACAAATAATCTAAGATCAAACAATACAGTATAATCTAAGATCATGAATATATTAATTTATATTATCCAACAGTTTTGTAAGATTTAGTAATATATTTGTAAAATAAATTAAAAAATAATTCAGCAATTTTTATTGTATTGATAAAAGAGAAAAAGTTTGATAATATAAATTTAGGGGTTAGGGATTTAGTTTAGGATTAAAATTTAGGGGTTTAAGTTGTAGGGTTTAGAATTTAGGGTTTAGGTATTAGGGTATTAGGGTTAGGAATTTAGAATTTGTGTTTTATAAGGTAAAAACACAAGCTTGTGTATCAAAATTTTACCATTGATAAAATATACTATTTTAATTATGAGAAAAAGTTTGATACACAGTCCGTGTAAATTAAAGTTTATACGTGCATTTAAATTTAGGGGTTAAGGGTTTAGTTTAAGGTTTAATGTTTAGGGGTTTAGGTTGTAGGGTTTAAAACTTAAAGTTTAGGGTTTAAGGGTTAGAGTTTAGGGTTTAAAATTTAGGGTGTTAGGGTTAGTGTTTTAGATTTTAGATTTTATAGAAGGGTTGTGTAAAAATATTTTACACGGGCTGTGTATCAAAATAAAACCCTTTAATTATACTCCTATATATTTAAAAATTCAAATCAAACTTTTAATTTACCTAAATTTTCACGTTTATGTGAATTTTAATTATATATGCTATTTTAGGATTATTATTGGTTAGATAAATCAGCCGGGTAGGAGATTTTTCTAAAAAAGAAAGAGATGAGACTCCTGAAGGGACAAGGATAACACACGTTGTTTGCAAACCTATGACTGAAGGTGGTTTAGGTTTGAGAAAGCTAGAATTTGAAATAAAATAATTAAGATTCAATATCTATGAATGGAGCGAAAGATGTTAAAGACAATTGCATTTATAAAAAAATTAAAATTTAAATTTTTTTATTTTATATATTAGCATTTAACTTCATACTCTTAAAACTTATAAAATTTTACTAAATATACTTCACTTTTCTAACATAAAATTATGCATTTGTCCCTATAAACACCTATAGGCGGTAATGATGCAAACTAGGGTTTTGTGGGTGGCTTACATAGAAGCCTATGCTATATGTTTTAAAAGGCAAGATCAAATGGTCAATTATATATATTCAACCTCCCAGCAATTATGTAATGCTTGGGATATAATTTACAAGTATAGGCTGATCATTGCAGATATTGTAGTCATCTTGCCTCATCTTCGAATTTTAATACGAGAACGTAATATTTACTATTTAGTTAAAAAGAATATTTGAGTAATGCAACACTTTAGATTATCAATAATAATAATATAGTTTTACATTAATGAAATATTATATGGGTATATATATAATTGTGATCTCTCCTAGATTCTGTATAACGTGTGTGGGCACAAATTTCTTTCTCTTTCTCTTCCTCTTCCTCCTCCAGTCTCTGTCATTTTCTCATCTTTGTTTTGTTTTATTTGCTTTGGATTTTGTTTGATTTCCAAGGAAAATCCGGACCAGATCTTTGTTGCCCTTATTTTTTTTTTTTACATATTTTAGGTTGGAATTCGATGGCTTTAAAATAAATACTACTACTATTATTAACAGAAGTATTTTTGAATATATTTTTAAATACACTTAAAATCGCGATCAAAGTTTTATGTATATAATTGTATTGATTTAAAATTTATATTTCAAATTACAGATAAAATTAAAATTTATATGTGATTTTAATATTTATCTCTTACAAATCATTAATTGAATATTAAAAAATAACACACAAATTCCTGATATTTAACAATACAATCATTAAATATTACCTTAAAAACTTAAAAACATAATTCAATGAAAGTTGCTTTCAGACTTAAAGTGTGGTGGGATCGATTTGTTTCGGCTAACAGATTGTGGGATGTGATCCACGATTTTTCTTCTAATATTGTCCAGGAATAATTATATATGTAATTAAGTAACAAGTTCAAATTAATTTATTGATTATTTTAATAATTTAAAGTGACACGTCGACAAGTTAATGGCCCATGCTTAGCTATATATGAGAACAAGCTGTCACGGGTATCTCTAATTACAATCTTAGTAATTGATTGACAATCTTAATCTCTTTTTGTCTTTTTCACCAAAAATGCGTTAAATTTTTTTGCACAAATTTTTAAAAAATAATAATTTCTTTTTATGAATAAGTATGTCACGCTCGACGAGCACCGATGAGTACCATTAACGACGAGAACCGATAAACACCACTAACAACAAGACCAATAAGCACCATTAACGACGAGCACCTATGAGCACTACTAACAACGAGCACCGATAAGCACCATTAATTTAATTTATAAAGATTAAAAATCTAAAGGACTCACCGTATAATTATAATTATTTAAAAATTAAAAAATAAATTAATTAAAATATATTATTTTATTTTTAATTTTCTTTTAAATATAGATCAAAAAATCAAACTTATCGGGACATTCAAATGATAATTGAAATGAAATTAAAATTATCGGGTTAAACATTTGTATTTTTAGAATTCAAATCGGGTTTTTCAATTTAAATGTTTAGATCTGCAATGGCGACGACGACGATAGGAGACTAAAGCGGCGACTTTAGTAGCGGCAGCGGATGCGTAAATTTTAAATGAACAAAAATTAGGCTTTATAATTTAGAAGTAGATAGGTATTTTGATCTATGTTTAAAAGAAAATTAAAAATAAAATAATATATTTTAATTAATTTACTTTTTAATTTTTAAATAATTTATAATTATATGTTGAGTCCTTTAAATTTTAAATATTTATAAATTAAATTAATAGTGCTCGTCGATAGTGATGCTCATCGGTATTCGTCGAGCGCCGTAAAATTTTCCTTTCTTTATTAACCTTCCTCTCATCTTAAGTTTGCAAATAACTAATTTCTGGAAAAAAACATAAACACGTAGAAATCAAATTAACAAGATAAAATGTTGATTAATTAATGTAAATATTTTTTTTTAATTTGTTACATGGATCAATCTTATTATAAGTTCAGAGAACTGAATGCAAATTAAATTTAAACTGAAATTTTCCCATTAAATTCAAGCTGAATTCACTCTTGATTCTTAAATGAACCCACCAACCATGCCTGCATTTTTGGGATTAAACGACAAGTGAAGGCCCCCATAAAACAAATCACATCATCGAGCTGGTTGGCTCGAATCCGGTGTTCTTAATTATAATTTTTTATCAAGTAGAGATATCATATTTTGACAAATGTCGAGATACGAACACAAACAAAATGAGATAATATGACTATCTTTGGTCATTCAACTATTAGTGTATTTTTGTTACGAAAATTTATTGATTCGTCAAATTTTATGGTTAAATATATTATGTTATATTGTTGGCCCGATTAATTACAGTATCGGTCGGTTCAATTGATTTTTTATTGATTCAAATATAATGTATTGTATTTACTATAACGGTTTTTATATTGCAGTTTGCCATTGTATTCTGCTGGGTAGACTAGAAAGCAACCCTTGTGGATGAACAAGAACGAAAAAGAAAACTACCTTTATGTATTGAACTAATTAAAATTAATAGATATTAGAAAATACGAATCTTGTAAGTAACGTAGAATTAAAATACTTGAATTTGTTTATTTGATAACTCGAGCCGATTGGACTTAAAAGTGGAATTCTGAAAGATCCACTAATTGGTCTAGTGGCTAAAGATATACATCTTGTCTCATCTTATATGAGTTCGAATTTCGATATAAGAATATAATACATTATTATTTAATAATAAAAAAGTAAATTCTGAAGTCGACTCAATAAGCAATTTTGATTGTTTTATTCCAAACCCAGATAACTTACTTTTATAAAATTAGTTGGAATTTCCATTAAAAAATAGAAATTTGAATAATATAGAAAGTTTGAGGGTTACATCTAATTAATATATATATATATATATATATAAACATGAAGAACTAAATTTATCATTATGTTTATTTTTATTTCATTGACCCTTTAACCGAAATAAGTAAATAAAAAGGCATTTATGATATTTAGGTATTCTCTCATTGTCATAAATCCTAAACTTGGTTTAACCACCCAACAAATTATTGACTTAGACAATTTAAACCAAGTTTTGGCAATAATTGTAAATCTTGGGAATATGTTTTCCTTTTTCGTGCAAAATGGCAATAAACCACTCACATGATACAAGATTCTTTTCTAACTAGAGATCTTTTATCTTTTTGATATATTTAATATTATGTTTATATTTAGGATGAATCTTACGTTCGACTAAAACCGATGATCACCACTAACGACGAGCACCAATGAGTACTATTAATTTAAGTTATAAAGATTTAAAATTTAAAGGACTCAACATATAATTATAAATTATTTAAAAATCAAAAGGTAAATTAATTAAAATATATTTTTATTTTTTATTTTCTTTTAAACACAATTAGATCAAAATACCTACCCCTAAATCACAAAACTCTAATTTTTTTGAAATTCAATCCGCCGCCGGCCACATTCACACTGTATCCCCGCCACACCTTCGTGGCCGCCGCCGTTGACAAGGGCAGATCCAGAAATTTAAGCATGATAGTTTATCGACCGCCAATAAATAAAATTGCATGTAAGTCAAGTATAAACTGAATAATTCACCAAAAGTTACACTTAAAAGGCATTAAAATTATAAATTAATAGTACATAAAAACGATTACAAGTAAACTTAATTTTTGAAGAAAAAAATTAAATCGAAAAAATTATCACACCCCGAATTTGGGACTTGAAGTTTCGAGCTTGAAGGGATGAATTGTGAAATTAGAACTAAATTGGACTGTTTGCAAAGGTTTGAAGGTCATATTGTGATTTTTAAGAGTTTCGAGGCAAAACAATAATCTTTATAAGTCTTGTACCATTTTAAAAAACCCTAATAAGTTCAGTGGTTCGCTTTGTAATGTACCCATTGAGAGATATTTTTATTTTCCAGCTAACTTTTGCCTTTTTATTTTTAGTAGCCGCTAGGCACTCGCAATTCTTCTCTCCTCCTACGTTATCTCCCTTGCTTTTTTGTATTTTTTTTTTCAACCATCGTGAACCACCGTTTCTTACACTTTTTTTTTAGTTGTCTTGAAAACTCGATCACTCTCTAGCCTCTAATGAAGTTTTCGTCTCTTAGTTGTTGTTTATTAGTTTGAAATCTCCATATGAATTAGCATTTCTGTTTTGCAAGCTTTCTTTAGCTGCCTGAAGTCACGACATTGAGAGCTTGAACCTGGAAGAAATTTTTTTAATGGTAGTTCACTTGACCTAGGAGGTACAATAGTAGATCTGGCCCAGGCCGTTGAGCCCTGCCACTCTATCCTTTTATTATGCGTGCTTGGTTTGGTTTGTTGTGCTTGACTTAAGCATCAACCGCTTATCCCAAGTTTGAGAGTCGGTGAGTGAAATTCACAACAATGAGAATCCAGGCAGGGCTCAACGACGGCGGCCACAGAGGTGCGGTGGCGGGGCAGGCGATGTTGGAAAACGCCGGTACATCTCATGGCGCAGCGAAAAAATTATTTGGCGTAATCCACCCGTGATTCATGTACAAGGGGTGAATTCGGGGTGATAAAAGATGAAACGTTACCTTAATTAAATCTAAAAACCGCAAGAAGTTAAGAGAATCTAATTCTTCTAGCACAATACCGAATCCAAGTCGTCACAATAGCGTTCCGACTTCTACGCAGTCCACCTGAACGAAACAAACAATATTTTCTCTTATCTAACTGTTAGAGAGGTTTTTCACAAAAGCATACTTTGGCTACTAGACCTTATACCTTTATATAACATTCAAAACCCTAATTCTAATTAAATTCAAATTAGGGATGGCAATGGATCAGACTTTATAAAGTCCAAGTCCAATCCAATTAATAATCGAACCTAAAAAAATCCAAGTCCGATTACATAAATTCAAGTCCGATACAATAAAATATCTAAAATTCAAATTCGAAAGTCTGAATCCAATTAATTTTTCTCCTTTTTAAAGTAACATCTCAAAATAAAATCTTTAAATAAAAAATAATTTTCATCAAACAAATATATTTAAACTAATAGCACAAATAAATCTCAACAAATATTACAATTCAATATAAAACAAATTAAAGTAACTCGAACTTTAAAGATCCACATCTTCATCTAAAAATACTAATTGTATATAAACTTAATTACCAATTACTCTAATGATTCATCTCCAAGTTCCACGTCTTCATCCTCATAAATAGATCCACATTGAAGATCACCATCAACTGTAGTATCTAAAAAAACAAATAATATTAAAAATAATAAAGTAATGAATAATTTAAAACTACTAATTTATTAGATTTGAATATGATTACCTTTAAATTGAGCAAGCTTCCAACTTCGAAGACACATTAACGCTTCCATGGTATCCAGATGAAGTCTACTACGATGAGGACCCACAACTCTACCACCCTTGCTAAATGCACTCTCCGAGGCTACAATAGAAATTGACACCGCAAGAAGATCTCTAGCAATATTGGAAAGGGTGAGAAACTTACTTGACTCGACATTCCACCAAGTTAAAAGATTAAATGTGTTAGATCTATCATGCCTTTGTATAGCATTTGTAATCCTAATTCAACTCGTATTAGGATTTCAATATATATATATTAATATATATTCCTAATTTAACTTTAATTAGAATTTCAATATATATATATATGAGATCCAGTTACATGGTATAAAACTCATTTAGTTTTACACTAATCCATGGCCATTGGATGAGTGAAATGAATGGATGAGATTAACAGTAGAAAATGTGAAGATTATCACTTGGAAAAAAATAAGGAAATAATCTGAGCCATTTATTACCCTCATCCAACGATCCAAAAATTGTGTAAAAGTAATTGAGTTTTACACAGTGTAAGTGGATCATATATACATATATAATCTCAATTCAACTTAATTAGGATTTCAATCTAAGAGTTTTAAATATTTTTATTTGGATTCATATATGGATCGGACTCGAATCGGATATGGATTTGGATCGGATTCAGAACAGATCATGGCAATGTCCATATCTGATCCACCTCCTATTAGGACTCAGACCATTTTTTTGGATTCAGATTCAGACTTTTTTTATCGGATTTGGATCGGATTTTTTTCTTTGAATCAAATCGGATTCGAATTATATTGTCATCCCTAATTTGGATTCTTTAAATATACATTATATTTATTCGAATATAATTAAATATGTAGAATCTGATTCTACTTCTATCAGGTTTCTTTAGGGATATATATATTTTAATAGTATCTGATAATTACATAATTATCTAGTATTAAAATATATATAAACGAAATTATCTATAATTTCAATAATCATAATAATTTCAATTTTACTTATTTCGTGCCCAACAAGTTTGTACACATGCTATCTAGTCGATATTTGTTCGTTTTAATCATAGGGTGTGACCCTTGTAGGTTCATGTAACGTTAGCAGTAATATCTAGAACAATTCTAATATTACAAGCAATGAGTGGCATCTAGCAATACATCATTGCTACCTAAGTTACATGAAGTTATGGTTCGATTTAACCTTTTTCGCGATTAGCTTCTTTTATGTATTTCATCATTTTGTCCTCATACCAAGATCGAACAAGAGTCATGGATTAGTCACACTTGTATAGTCCATCTAATATTTCTTGATATTTTGAGTAGACTAGTATAAACGAATAACTATGATGTCTCATATCAATTTATTAGAGCATGGCCATGCATTTTTTAGTCTCATTCAATCAAGTGGCCTATGATATTACCCCTACTATGTAGGAGGGACAAATCATATCTTGATCAACCATATTCCGCTACATAGATTGTGACATATCCAATATCAGTCTTTATAATGTAGTCAGTTATGACACACGTTTGACCGTATCATAATATATCACTCACGATGTTGAAATAATGATGATCACAAGTATGAGGATCATACATGTAGTTATCACCATGAGCAATGTTGTGACTGTCACATAATAATCTAAAAAACATGCTCATAGCGGGTCAGTCCAGCATGTCGTTCTCTAACACATACTTATATATTGATTTTGACATCTCCATGTCAATGACAACTTTTTGTCATCAATCAACTACATATTAGTCTTAATACATTATTGTTGTCCATACCTACAATAATTCTCGACTAAGGACATTCAAGAATAACTACATTATTCTAAGAACTTTATTATAATTCAGTTTATTTATAGATGCGCAAAATATGACTGAAATAATAATAATGGTTTTATATTAATAAACAAGATAAAATAAGTATGTCTTTTGCAACCATCTCATGATTGGTCTTTGGGCATACTCCAACATGTGGATGTTTAGGGGTAGGTATTGTTTAAAAGAAAATTAAAATTAAAAATATATTTTAATTAATTTACCTTTTGATTTTTAGATAATTTATAATTATATAGTGAGCCCTTTAAATTATAAATCTTTATAAATTAAATTAATAGTGCCCATCGGTGCTCGTCGTTAGTAGTGCTCATCGGTACTCATCGAGCATTGTAAAATATTTTTATATTTAATAATTATATTTGATGCATCGTCAGTGCATAAGACGAGGCACAACATTATTTAGCGTTTAGTGGGATTATTTTCGATAGTGCAAAAACACTGACAATCATTAGACTTCATTATATCCTTGATATTAATCGGTAAAGTTAAGACTTCAAAATAAATTTTGTTGACATTGTTGCTTCTCTTGAAAACAATTGAACTTGAAGTCTTATTTTTACCTATTAATATCAAGATTGCAGTGAATTTAATGAATAGTCTTAATAGTAAAAGATGGTATGTCCTTTTTAGGTGACCTGAATTTGAGCAACATAGTATATAGGTGTATATGAGTTTATTCAGATTTGAAACACATATACAATATTGTAATAATATTATATTGGTAAAAAATTAAGTTTGTGGCGTGTTATTTACTTATTATTTCAAAGCTAACATCGACTCTCGAGTTATGTCATGTACAATTCTTTTCTATTCATTGTAAAAAAAATCAAAGTTTAATCCAAACTCACATGCTTAGTTGCTTAACTTGGTAATAAAGAAAAGAACAGTACAATAAGCCATCTTCAATTGTTTAGTTAATTAAAGATAAAATCAAGAAAGAAAATCCCATTAAGATCTTCTTAGTACTATCATGACATCAATTATAGGTCAAAAAATGGTTAATCCACCAAAAAAGTAAAGGACAAAAATTTGAAAGGGATCAAAGCAAGCCAATCCTATGCTTAATTTTGAAATCAAAAACAAGCTAGAATTAGAAAAAAAAGATTCTTTTCGTTTTCAAAGAAAATGTTAATCAATGTTTAACAAACATTGGTTAGGCAAATATTTACATAGAAATATGATCCAATGGATTATATTATTTTTATACAATACAAATAATATATATTAAAATTATAAAACCATTGATATAGAAATTTGAGAACTAAAAATGACAAAAATATAATAAAATGTTGATCATAAATTCTATAATGATATATCCAAAAAGGAAATCCTTCCAAAGAAAAAATGTCCGTCCATAGGCTAATGAAATAAAGAGACATATACTTGTATTAGTATGAGATCTTTGGTGTGGGGCCTTCTCAAAATATGATTTTCCAGGTGGACCCACAATTTGCTATTGCCCTAAATTAATTTCTTTCGCATTTTAATCTAATTCTCGTGAGTGTATATTTATTTATATTAATAATTTGTATACATATTCGTATAAAGTTCATACATTGTTGAACCCAATAAGTTACTTTAGTGAAAAAAACATGTTAAGTTTATTTTAAGAGATTTGAGTTCAATCAGCTTGTTTGCAAGATGTGTGTATTGTAAAAGAGTTAAAAATATATATTAATAAATATTATCTTATAATCAATTTTAAATTATTAAAAACATTCGTACATGATTTTATCAATCGATAAGGCGAGGATAACCCGAAGTTTCTTGGAGGTCTAGAGTTATCAAACGCTTAAACAATGTAAATTGTTCATCATTGCATTAAAGATTTAATTAAAATTAATAATTTTTTCAATTGAATATTAATTTGATTGGTTTGATTGTTATTATAATATCCGAAAAGATATAAATTTAAATCTCGCTTAAACATGTAATACTCTCTGATTTACAAATTCAAAAAGTTTGTATAGTTTAAACTTTGAGGGAAAAATTTAACACACAGTTCGTGTAAACAAACGTTTACATGTGCTTTTCAAATTTAGGGGTTAGGAATTTAATTTAGGATTAAAAGTTTAGGGGTTTAAGTTGTAGGTTTAAATTTTAAAGTTAGTGTTTAGAATTTAGGGTTTAGGGTATTAAAGTTAGGAATTCAGAATTTGTGTTTTATAAGATAAAAACAGACTTGTGTAAAATTAATTTTACACAGCTTGCGTATTAAAGTTTTACTCTTAAACTTTGTATTAAAGTCTATACATTATATTCTGCTTTGTTAAAGAGATCGATCTCGAAACCTAATCTAAACAAATATTTTTTTTTATCATTACACTACAAAGTTAATTATCTTGATACACATTATAATTTTACCTTATCATCATGTTTATATCACTCATTGTATGGAGTCGCATGGCCCATGGTAAAATCGTGGAAACATATGAACCATTCACTCATTATAATTTTACCTTATTATCATGTTTATATCACTCATTATAATTTTACTTTGCTTTTTTTTTTTGAAAAAATGGCAACATTTGTTAGTCTGGAAAAATTATTAGATAGACTCAGCTCACCACGTTATCTATAGTTTTATTCAATAATATTCACACATGTTAGTGCAAAATAACTATTCACTCTTTGATTACATGTAGGAAAGAGGTACAAATTTATCTTGAAAAAAATGATATAAAAAAATATTATTAGATGAGACTACGAATGACGTCGTGAATCAGATTCATCTAATAATTTTTCGTCAGTGTGGGTCCTATTAGCTATTTGTCGTGTTACTTACATGTGGAAATACGTGGAAACATATGATCCATCCGATTACATCGGCGGCGTCATCATGAGCCATTCACAATGAATTTTGTATTTTTTTCTGTCGAATATTATTTAGTTTGTTTAATCAGGCATGTTTTCGTTGAGTTCGGGGTAAGGTGGAAAGTTGGGTTAGAAATATTCGAAAATTATGGGAATTTGAATTGACGGGATGGTGAATAACTGAAATTTTCATTTACGAGGACAGAGACTGAAAGTTTTATCACCAAAGCTTAAATAGGGATGAGGGTGAATATTGTTATATCCGAAACGTGGGGATAACTGAACTCTAACCGTAAAAATAACTGTAAAAATCTAAAAATATGCACAAATGTCTCGATATTTTACAAGATTTTTAAAAAATATACTCATTTATCTATAGACCCTTAATATATATTCTAACAAAAAAATATTAATTATATTATTATCACTTTAACTTTCTCTCAAACTTAGCTCACTTGTGTTTGTCAACATGTTTCTATCATAGTTTTTAGATATAACTTAAAACTCTCATCTAAATCTTCTCCAACACAATACTCTTTCAATCTCCATCATCTCGTAACTACTTTCAGACAAAATATCCAAACTTCACATTTTAAACTGAATTGACCATTTTTTCTAGTTAGTAAAATAATAATTTTATATATTTATTTGGGACAAAGATTCTTTGAAAATTACGAGATCTGCACGAAAAAGATACGAGCACGAAAAAATTTTCAAAATATTTAATGAGATTTCACGAAACCGTAGCTGTAACTGTAAAAAATAAAATAAGTAATACAAAACTGTGCTCGCTTTACTCAATTCTCATTTCCAGTTCGGGGTTAGTTGGTCGTTACCCACTGCTATAGAAAATAATAAACTATTCAGTCATGAATTCATATATGATGTGTAGAAACTGTAATATTAAACAAATTATTTAAAATATTAGACATTCCTTTCTCACATTATTACAATTCTCTAAACATGATGTATAAATAACTGGATGGACACAATTAGGCTGCACAACTGCATACACAACTTAGACAGACCAATAATTGTCGGGTCAAACGCTAAGAGTTAAGCAAGACATTGAGTTCGAAGCTTAGGGACGAAAAGAATAGTGATAAATCTTAAGAGTGCTGATATTTGTTGATACTCTATTATTCGAGTATCTTGGAGTAACATGGTGTTAATCAACTTAATTGGCACATGTCAGACTCATTAATAGTAGACGATGAGAATAAGGGGTAGAGAGAGTTTACTATATTTATTGTATACTACAAACATTTATAGTTATATTGCATACTTTTATGTAGTATAACTATAAATGTTTAAAATAAATATAGTAAACTCTCCGAAGCTAGGAATTAGAAGTTAAGGAAGACAAAATTTTTTAAAAATAAGGGTATAAAAAGTTTTAAAACTTTTGAATAAAAATTAATTAAATTCTTAATTTTTTTGCACTCAATTAAGCTTTTAAATCAAGAAATTGAATTAATTAAGCACTCGAACTAATTTTGAACATTAAATCTCAATAGTTTTTTTTAAATCTGTTGGTGCAGTGCGTTGTATCACAGTGTCTTGACTTGACATTTTAAAAAAAAATTATTTTATTTAAAAATTGTTTAAAAATTCTTCAAAAAAAATATAATATATAATATATATATATATGAATAAATATTTAAATGCAACATGATAGAATAATAATGTATCATGTACCCATATGTATTGAAATATAAGATAACAAACCAGAATTGCAATGCAATATGTGCTTGGGAAAGGCCTTCCTCGAAAGCTCAACGTTGACGGTGCAGTTGAAGGGGATTCGAGCAAAGATGGAATAGGAGGCTTATTGAGAAATGCTGATTATGTATCTTTGATCATTTTTTCTAAATCAGTTGACGTTATTGATGTTACATCGACCAAACTGCTTGCCTTGAAAGAGGTTTACTCCTTATTCAGAGAGTTGAGGTGGGCTCAATCATTCAATCTTATTCTTGAGACGGACTGCAGTGTGTTTGCCACGTCCATACTTGGCTCCTGTTGTTTTTAGGCTGACAATAATGTAATGTTTTGGTTGTTGCACGAGAATTTTCTTGGTCCATTCGAGTGGTTTCTAAGAATACTAATTCAACTGCAGATAAGTTGGTTAAATTGGGCATCAATACATCAGCTCTATTGTGTTGGATTTCTAATTATCCAAATAGGTAGAACATATTCCACTGCAATTTATTATTGTTCTGGTATGAATTCAAAGAGAAGATACTGAGCGTGATTGGCTAGAGGATACAGGATAAAGTGTTCCTTGGGCTACTGATTCTCACTTTATTTGATTGTAGTGCTGTTTAGGATCTTTACTTCAACGGTTTATCGTTGGTTGCTTTAGTGCCAAGATTTCGTCACACCCATTGACTCGATGCACTATTTTCTTCCACTTAAGTTTAGGAGAGTTTTAACAAGATACGAGTTAATATTAATTTTTATTCAATAAAAAATTATATTTTTTTAAAAAAAAGAATATAATTGTCAAGATTTAATGGTCAAAATTTATCAAAATGCTTAATTAATTCAATTTCTTGATTCAAGAGCTTAATCGAGTACAAAAAAATTTAAAGGCTTAATTGATTTTTTTTAAAGTTCAAAAACTTCTTACATCTAAGCTTAAAAAGAACAAAAGATTATAAAACGTCATCAATAAGATTTGATTCACTAACTTCAAGTAAAACAAACTAAGACAACACCCACTTTATAATACTAAAACAAGTAAAATAAATTATAATTTAAAATTTTACGGGGCCAAATTAAAAAAAGAATGGACCGTAAAGGTGGACCACGGGCCTGGCATCCCCCCGTGGCTTCGCCCATGTTACACCTAACTTAAGAAATCAATGATGGTCGGATGACCAGAGCTTTCTCACCTGCTTTCTCTCCTTTTTTTTTAAGTCTTGAGTTCTAAAACCAACACGAGCACTCCCCTCTTACCTCTCTTCTAAGTCATGACATTAGTTTCCAGCAAGAACAATCTCCTTCCTTTATTAAAAAAAATTATACTCGACATCCTAAGGTAAGTTCTTAATATTGAATGGAGATGTTACGCACCTGGCTCAAAGCGTGTGTCTGATAAATTAGTAGTTGTGGTGGCGGAAAACATAGTCGACTGTTTCAAGCGATCATTGTATCTATGTTCATGAATGAAATATTATGGACATAATTGCTGACAAAGTCAA
Organism: Hibiscus mutabilis; assembly: GCA_019671005.1. Classification (NCBI taxonomy): domain Eukaryota; kingdom Viridiplantae; phylum Streptophyta; class Magnoliopsida; order Malvales; family Malvaceae; genus Hibiscus; species Hibiscus mutabilis. The sequence goes on along the minus strand of CM033741.1, from coordinate 2,855,545 downwards.
ATCTTGAAACTAACCTTATAGTTTAAATCCCAAACCGACACAACGGACACATATGACTAATCTTCAACCATTCACCAATAGTAAACATGTTTGCAAGGCATCGAGGCAACCTGGTCGCCATCCGAAAACTCATCCAAACAGATTCTACATTCTTTCATCAAACTTGAATTCGAACCCTGGATCAATCTCCCGTCCTTCAAAGGCACACGATCTTTCTCGTCTTCTTCACCGTCACCGTAACCCCATTTATACATCTTCAAAGCCTGAATCGATCTTCCGTGCAAAAGACAAGACATCATGAACAATTTCATCCGGAAGGGACTCCAGAGGTATGCCAGCGTCGGCAAGCATCAAAAGTAGGAGGTTGGGACCGTGTTCTTCGGATAAAAGCACGTCACTGTAACATGTTAAGCAATCATAAAAGCATTCCGCCGGCGTTCCCAAGTCAGGAGAACAAGCAACGTAACGAACGTCTAAATCTATGATGAAACTACAAGCTTCGCATGGGAATGGGATACAAAAATATTCTGAATATTCATCGTGCTCTTCCCTAATGTTAATGTGGCTAAATGAAACCGCCATTGCCAATATCGAGCAAGTTCTTCAATGAGGGTGTTTATGTTCAGAATCGCATTCGTTATGCGAAGGGGGCTTTTTATAAGGATTTGGCATATGGAAATCATCCACTTTTATAATTATGTTTTCCTTCTTTACGTATAACACCACATCAAATAGGAGTTTAGAAATTTGGTAAATAGCATGTACTTTACTAAAAATTTGTAAACACCTCTTCGATTCAAATCGTCATTAAATTTTTAATATAAATATTAATCCAATCAAATATTATAAAGGTCTGTTATAAGTTGATCATTCCAATCCCAAACTGTTATTAGTCCTGATTCAATCGGAGGCTTGAGCTTTTATTATTTATGAGATGACATTGTTGGAAAAAACAACTATAAACTCTCAACATAAATAAAACAGACATGGACTGGGCTAGATTAAATTAGATTCGAGCCAACTAAAATATGATATCAGCATTATATTTTACCACCCAAGCCCAACTAAGCTCGACAGTTCAGATCTTAAATATATGACCCATGAACAGGTCGATTACGGAGGTTCTGTTTATATATTTTTTGTACAATTTTTCAGGACGCCCGAGAGAGATACAATACAAAAGAAAACCCAGAGATGATTTGAATTATTATTACTTAAAGTAACTGACCACTGTAGCATCAAGTTTACTACAAGTAAGAACCTTTGTTTAGCAAAACTTAGCTCAAATCGCGGTTTCAAGAAATACAATAATTGATTGAGCTCCTAAATATCAGAAATTACGATGTTTCTTTGGTCTACAGGTGCATCATAATGTTGGACGATCCCAACTTGTGAAACAAACTGTGAAAAGCATAATAACACTCTTTCAATAAGAATAGCCGCACAATACAAGAAACTCTGAGTAGGAGGCCACTTGGAGTCTTGTCATCTAACTCGTAACTTTTTTTTTCTCATGCTTCACCCGAAATCCCAAATCAAAATCGAATACCTGTTGAGCTTAACTTTGGAAGCTTGAAACTTATCATGACATTTTCATTTGGATCTGCCTATGAATATGTACAAGAAACTCGACATAAGAAGGACCACCTGCATTCTTGTCTTCAACCATGCAAGATAAGAACAGCATTCCTGAAAATGCAGGCATTGGAAAATGAGAATGCCATAATATAATTACTTTTTTCTTTCTACTCTGACAATAAGAAACCTGCAAGCGTAGAAGCAATTTGCTTCATGGTCACAAAAATAAGGCAAAAATTCTCGGACAAACCATTAACACCTTAGAAAAATACATGGCTAGTTTAGGTTAAATATTCCACATGATAACTTATTGAACAATATCATAGTTTGCATGAGAAGTTCAACGCACTGACCTGATGGATCCCCCTTCTTGCACAATTTTGAAGCTGCGGAAGAACATTAGCATAAAAATGCATTAAAAAGCCAAATATACTTCACTTTTGTATAAAAGAGATGGAATAAAAACTGTTCTTTTATGAGTAAAGTAACACTAAAGAATCATTAATCATACCGAAGATAGGAACATCTTTGTTGGCGAATCACATTTAGTACATCATTTAGCTTCTTTAATAAAGGATTGGCAAATTGCGGCAACACAAACTGAACATACAACGTTAACAAAAGACCGTAAGTATCAGTATTAGGTAGGTGAAAGGGTCCAGGCACGGAATAATGCTGACAAATGAAAAACATATAATGTAACAGACACCAAAAACTCCATAAAGTTTTCTTCATACAGAGAGGAGATCGCTTCACCTAATTATCGTAAGACTCTGAATCCAAGTTCACTCATTTCAGCTTCATACCATTCAGTCACACAACAGCTTTAGAGACTTCTCACTCAATCCACAAATCACAAAGGGAAAATAACACTTTTAATGGAACGAAAGCGAAACTTAGCGTGCAGACAAAAATCATTGTACAGGGAGTTTAATAGTGATTTCAAATAAAAAAATGGATGAGGTCAACTAAATAAATACTGGGACATTTTAGTATTCAAATGTTCAATTTATTTTAAGATAAATAGGGCAACAGTTATTTTCAGCAGATAAAAACCTGAAATGTCTGGAAAAACAATTTCGGGGTCATCAACACTTTCTTTACGAGTGATTATGATCAGAATGCACAATGTTTTTAGTAAATTAATGAGGATTATAAGAAAAGAAACACAAAGTAAAACAAAGTACCTGAGTGGGGACTTCATCAACTGAGGTGAAGCCAAAAAGTTGTTGCAAGATACTCGAATCAACTGAGCTCCCAAAATATATTAATGCATCCTCACCATTCTCAAGAAGATAAATTCCATCATCACTGACATGTTCACTAGAAAGTGGGATTGTATGAGGAAGAGTAGAATCATCCCCTTCCTGTCCAACAAGCAGAAAATTGTCCGTTAGCAGGGTTAAAATACTTTGGACCTTGAGGCAACTAGAAATTTATTACTGCCAGAGGAGTAGAAAGAGAGGAAACATAATTGAACCAGAAGGAACGGTCATCTATTCTACCATCAGTTCGCAACCCTGTACTCTTGATTAACGCTGAAGAAAGGAAAAGACGATATTTATCAAAAGATGGAAAATATTTCTGAAGAATACAACCGTATAGCACTAGTGTAGGTTGTAGACGATATACTTCAATTATTGTAAATATTATTTGTTAATTATCTGTTAACAATTTAGGATTAATTCTAAAGGGATAAAACTCTTATCTCCTAGCATTATCATAGGAGTCTTATCTCTCAAGGGGTAGAGTTCTTATCTCCTAGTTAGATTCAAATTTAAATTAGAGTAATTTGATTGTAACATAACTCTTTGTATTCAGCTTATTTAAAGGCCTTGTACCGATGCATTATTCAATTCAATATTGAGAATTCATTATTTCTCTACAAAACAGTCTCTCAATTAAAAGCATGGTATCAGTTGCTTAGGGGTTTTTTTTCGATCCACAAAACCTAGAGAATGCATACCCCTCCAACATCTGAAGTCAATTTAGGGTCTGATCAAACCCTCCCTCAAGCAACAGCTTGGGGAATTAAAACAGATGGCTGGGAAGACATTAGTAAAAACTGATCAAAGCATGACCATGGCAGCAAACGAAGGTAGCATTTCCTTTGCAAATACTGCCGGTAACAAAAATCTCATCCCTTGGATAGTCGATTCTGGGGCTACTGACCACATGACAAGAAATAAAAGCCTCTTAATCTTACAAAGCAACCTTGTCACAAGAGTGTGAAGACAGCTGATGGTTCGATAACTGCAGTACAAGGGTTTGGAACAGTCTACATTAACAAGGACATTGTTCTTTCCTCTGTTTTATATATTCCCCACCTAAAATGCAATTTACTCTCAGTCAGTAGATTCTGTGATGTTCTTCGGTGTTTCACTCAGTTTGATTCTGTTGGTTGTGTTTTTCAGGAAATGGCTTCGGGAAAGGAGATTGGCAATGTTAAGGTATGTAGTGGCCTTTATCTTCTTGAAGGCCAACCTCTTCTCAATGGACAAGTTCACTCAAGTTGCACCTTTAAATCCGTTTGTTTACCCTCTCAGATTTCCAGTTTAAGTTCAAATGAAATTTTGCTATGGCATTTTCGACTAGGTCATCCTAGTTTCTTTTATCTTCAGAAATTATTTCCTTCTTTGATAATGGGAAACTGAAACTGAGCCTCAGTGGTTTACCCTCTCAAAAATTATCTTCACAGGGGCTCAGTGGTTTGTTTCTTTATTCTATGGTCGAAACTCAGTTTTGCAGTAAAATTAAGTTATTCAAGAATGATAATGGGAGTGAATTCTTTACTAAAACTTTGGGTATATTTTTTAAAGAGAAAAGTATAGTTCATATTAGCTCTTGTGTAGATACTCCTCAGCAAAATGGAGTAGCCGAGAAGGTATTTCTTCAAACTTTTTCTTCCTTCAAGCCAATGTCATGTACACTGCCCATTAGAGTTTTTGGTTCATGTGCTTTTGTTCACATCTCTAAACAATTTCGGGGCAAGTTAGATCCTAGGGCCATCAAATGTATCTACGGATGTTTCATTTCATGAATCTCAACTTTTTTCTCAGATTCTCAAATTCAGGGGAGAGTTGGGATGAATTTCAGCCTCAGCAGATTCAGTTACCTCTAAAATAACATATTGTTCTGTTACCTCAAAATGAACCTATTATTACACCCACTCCTATTCAACACATGATCCTATCCTTGAATCTACTATGATACCAAATTCTGTTCTTGAACTTATCTCCTATAGCTGAATTCGTACCAAAAACTCCATTATATCTTCCTTCAGAGACCCAACTTGAAACCAGAGAACTCAGTGTCTATACAAGGAAGAAAAGGAGGCCTATTCAGGACCCTACACAGCTTAGGAATGCTCAAGAACTGGTTACCTTCAATGCCAAGCTAATCATATTATGTTCATCAAGACCTTGTCTGAAAACTCCATTATGTTCTAGATCTCCTTTTAGAGACAAGGGTGCTAGGTTGCAAGCCTGCCGAAACACAAATGGAGCATAATCTGAAGTTCAGAACTGACAATAATGGAGTTCCTACTAATAAGGAACAATATCAGAGGAGCATTTAGAAGCAGTGTTCAGGATTCTGAGGTATTTGAAGATGACACCAGGTCGTGGCTTAATTTTCACCAAAAATGAGAACAGAAAAGTGGAAGTCTTTACAGATGCAAGCTGGGCAGGAGAGCTTACATCTAGAAGATCTACAAGCGGATATTGTGCTCTAGTCTGGGGAAATTTAGTGACATGGAGAAGCAAGAAACAGTCTGTAGTATCAAGATGCAGTGCAGAAGCATAATTTCAAAGATTTTGAACTTCATTGTGATAATCAGTCAGCAATTAGTATTGCTAAGAATCTTGTACACCATGATAGAACAAAACACGTGGAGTTAGATCGTCACTTTATCTTGTACAACTAGTTGATGCACTCACTAAGGCACTTCCAAGAACTACTTTCGATGAGCTCACATCCAAGCTTGGTCTCTACAATGTGTATTCACCAGCTTGAGGGGGAGTGAAGAATACAACACTATAGCACTAGTGTAGGTTGTAGACGATATACTTCAATTATTGTAAATATCATTTGTTAATTATCTGCTAACAATTTAGGATTAATTCTAAAGGGATAAAACTCTTATCTCCTAGCATTATCATAGGATTCTTATCTCTTAAGGGATAGAGTTCTTGTCCTAGTTAGATTCAAATTTAAATTAGAGTAATTTGATTGTAACATAACTCTTTGTATTCAGCCTATTTAAAGGCCTTGTACTGATGCATTATTCAATTCAATATTGAGAATTCATTCTTTCTCTACAAAAGAGTGTCTCAATTAATAACAATTTCAAAATTTTCTTGAGAATAAGACTAAGTTACTACCACAGGAATTGCCAAAATGGAAGAGAACATGAAATTTTAAAATGGAGATTAGCTAAAATAATAATAATAATAACAGAAATGAATGAGATAGAGATCAAGTATATAATTAACAAAAGGAAATATTTATACCAAGGGTATATAGAGGAAGAAGCTTAAGAGCCTCAGGAAGAATAAGTTGTCCAGACGATGATACCGTGGCGCAAAATCTACGATATGAGAGTGTTGATGCAAAGATTTGTCACTTGCTCCCTCACTGGCAGAAGCGGGGTTGTAGGAATTTCAATTGCAGCTGCATGCACGATAAATTAGTAAAACACGCTACATTGTCAGCATTCTTACACATCAAAATAATGATTCCATAAAGAATATTGAGACAAAATTATTTGGATAAAATAACCAAGTAACATCTCATCCATATAAGATCAATCCATAATGTGAAAAATAATGGCAATGTGGAACATCTTCAAATCACAGTTCAAAGCAAAGCAAACAGGCCATGAGAGAGAAAAGAACGATAAACAGAACCAGCTATCTCGATCAACCAATTCACCAAAAAGAGAAAAGAAAGTAGAGAAAGATGTAAAATGCAGACTCGAGTACCTTGTTTTAAGAAATATGCAAATTGAGTATCCAAGTCAGCAGCGCGAAACAAATTACTTAGCATATTTGTGCATGGCAAGGATAAGTTTGTGACTCGAATTCTTCTTTGCCCATAACCAGTGGTATACAGAAGGGCACACTGGAAAGTGAAGGGTAGAATATTATATATGCATAAAAAATCTTAACTTGTCACTACTAACAAGTAATGTAAGAAGCATCATGGGCATTAAAGATTTAGATGCCAATAATTAGTACCTGAAAAGCACATTCAGAACCATCTTGTAATTTGTCATCATGCTTTAAGGTTACCAATATGCATTTGTCACAATCAATCTGCATCACAAAAAGGACTAGTCATGGGTTGAAACAAAAATAGATAAAACACAAAAAATCTGTTCAAGCAAAGCTTAACCATGTCAAAACACTTCTAGCAGAAAAATGTGTATAAATACTTCTGAAGAAAATTACCAATTCATGAGCCACAAAACCATGGCTCGTAGTCGTGAAAGCACAAAAATATATACATGGCAAGGGGAAAATGCTGAATATGGAATATCTCATTTTGGAATTGGTTGTTTGATACTAAATATGAGAACTTGATGAGGAACTTTTAAGATAAGCATTGCAACACGAGTATCTTGCTCCGACCCTATAACAGCTTACTTTTTCTTTAACTAACCATGTTACAACACGTTGAACACCACAAAGAGGACATAAATTATGATTGTAGAACTCTCCAAACAGAAGAAAAACCCAAAGAAAATTTGCACACACTTGTCAGCCCCATACCACACCTTCAAATATCTCAAGTCCAGTCATATACCAACTAAGAAACAAACCACCAGGAAGAAACTATTCATCTAACTCAGTGTTAAAAAGGGTTCAAGGCGCACTAAGGCGACCGGGGTCCAATAGCCAAGGCGCAAGGCGAGCGCCTGATCGAAGAGCGGCGTACTTTTTAAAATTTAACTATGTACAGATTTTTTTTCCAATTGTAAAGAACATCTAATGTAATGTAAATACTAAAGAGTATATATAAGAATATTTATGTGTTAAGAATAATTTTTATGTTCAATTTTATCATAAACTAATCGGAAAGAATTTATAAATGCACATAAAACATAGTACTAAACAAGAAAGAAAATATGGACTATAAGTTCAACAACTCTGGAGATAGAGCCAAAACTTTTTTTTTCGCGATAAATTGTCATGTTTTCTTTTGGTTATTTCCATTTTTATAATTTTTTGATGTGATTGTTTTTACCCAAATTTTACTTGAATTGGGCTGATCCAATTAGAATTTTATTAAATAAGCAGGAGTAGGTATCTAAAATATAATAAAAGAATAAAAACAATAAAAAAAATACATAATAGACAAAAATTTTGAAAAGCCTGTCCTTCTCCTTCTCCTTCTCGCCTCAACCCTCTGCAACTTCAGCGCCTCAACCCCAACTTCAGCGCCTTCCACCGCTTCATCAAACTCGCTGCGCCTACACTCAGACAAGGCATTTTTGCATCGCGTCGCTGCACCTCAGCGTGCCTCTCCCTCGCCTTTTCAAACACTGATCTAACTCCATAACTCATCATTCATTTCCCTAGTTCAGCCATAGTGCAATTATAAGATTGACTTAAATCACATATATAAGAAAAAATAAAATCATTTTGCTAATTAGTTAAAGACTATTCACTGAATTTCAAACACCTGACAAAAATACAACCAATAGTTTAGGAATAAATCATTCAACACATCAATCCCCAAAATGAAACAATATTCACCGGGCTAGAAGCCCAATATCCCAGATACTTGATCCAAGCAAATTTCTAACACTTTTTTAGCAAGGATTAGCAAATCATCCAACTTGACTTCAAAGCTAGGCATTATGCAGAAAATAACTTTATAACTTCCTTAGGTTAACCAAACAGTGCGAGTAGTTACGATCAGATTTTTGAATCATTCTTAAGTGATAAAATAACTGTGGTTCAGAAGCTAAAACAAATTAACGAGAAATATAAGACCAAGTATTTTTCAAAGGAGCACAAACCCCAGCTAGGTCAATGTCAGTTGGAATGCGTTTGCAGAAGTTTCCGGAGTAATCATGAACTTGAATACCCTATAAGCACACAAGGGGAAATATATATTAAAATATGGATAATTACCATCATAATCCAAAAAATCAACTATCAATAAATCACCTAAGAAACAGAGCAAAACAGAAACATTACCTGGCTGCATCTTACACGCATGACAGCCTCAAAACTTGGGGCCTAGTGATGTTCCATCTAAGGTCATTGTAGAGCTTTACAGGATCAGATACAGCAGAGAAGGGGTAATAATAATACACCTGGAATTTGGAGAAAATGTGGTGAAAAGTCTTCCACTCAAGAAATAACTCTGTAACCCTGATACTGAAGACCTCATACATAGAGTTTGACAAGTAGAGATTTGACTGGTTAATATATACATCAATATAGAGTCAGTGTCAGGCTTTCAAGTTTCACCAAGTTATGCATCGGGCTCAATATTTTATTGATTAGTACTCTACTGGGGCAGCAAACAAGTGGGTGGAGGACGAGATGAGTGATGACACCAGCAAGTTCACTAACAATGACAAGAGAGTCATGTAGTTATCACACAGAGAGGATTAAGTAAGGACATCTTCATAACTAACAAAAAAAGAGAATACGGCACTCATCCATCATATTTTTACCGCTCCCTTGAAACTTGAGATGCACCTCATCCATAGTTTACCGATTACCACTGTTTAACCAAGGAAACTCAGCAAGCCCATGTATAAATTATTTGGATGTGGTTTAGAGATTCCAATAGCATAGGGTCAGAAAGATAAGAAAATCTAGCCTGTTCTGACTTCAGTAACAAATGTGCATTGTGTGACCTGACCTTAAGCGCAAAGATGTCCGATAAGCACCGACATAAAAAGATATTGAAGTACCATGCAACAGAAAATTTTAAAGCACAGCCCCATGCAAGGTTTGCAACCTAGTGCACTTTAGGAACTTCAAAGTAGCTGGCTCACTGAAATGCTTAATCATGAGCAAGAATTAGAGCTTAGCTATACACTTTGGTTGACAAGAGGTGCTTTGGATGACTTGTAATAGAAAATGTACTCCCTCCATTACGTAGGTTTCACATTTTTCATTACAAAAACTTATAATTTTAAAATCATGAGAATTACTTTTAAAAGCTCGAATCTTAAAATAAAAAGATTTTGTGAGAAAGGGGCCATGATGGCCGGAAATGCAATGAATAATGGTGGTTTGTGTGTGATCGGAGGTTATGGATTTGTTGTTTGAAGAAGATGAACAAGATATTTTCCAGAGAGAACAATGTGTTTCTCTGTATTTTCTTATTATTCTTAATTATCAAATGTATACAAAGTAAACCTTTAAATAGGCTGATATAGAGTTTTAATATAACTAAAACTATACTTTTATCTTTAATTTAAATAATACTTATTCCTAAATTAAATAAGACTTCTAATAAATCTAAACTACTGATTAGGAATAAACCCTAATTACACATTAAATAAAATCTCTAACACTCCTCGTCAACTTACACTCCCCCTCAAGCTCTAACACTTCTCGAATAACTTACACTCCCCCTCAAGCTGGTGAGCAAACGTAGCAGAGCACCAGCTTGGATCTTGGATGTGATGCCCTACTCATATTTCTTCTGCTGTTTCTTAGAGAACAATACTCTCCGTTCTCGGGAGTCTTTGATTTGAAGAGTGAGGACAGAACCATGATGTTCTTGCGCAGCAATTGTTGATGTCATTCAACTTATAGTACGCTTGAGATGGTAGATGCATCAGTTAGAATATCAAGACTGCTCCTAAGAATGCTCCAGCATGCAGTTCCTGACTAAAAGGTCTGATGCGAACGATGTAGGAAGTGATCACAGGAATCTACACTCCCCCTCAAGCTGGTAGTTACATAGACTAGAGTGTAACTAGAGTTCCAGCTTGGATCTTTGATGTAGAATCCCTTAAAAAAATATTATCTAGTTTTTAAGGTTAAACTAGAACCTCTTATCCTATCTTTTAGGATGAATGGCTAAGAAAGAACCAAATAGTTTTTTAAGGCTAAACTATAACTTTTCATCTATCTTTTTGATTGGCTAAGATAGAACCATTAAACAGAGAACAAAACAGCAAAATTAAACGAGTAGAAATTGTGAGAAAAGGGCCATGGTGGCCGGAGAAGATGAACGCCGGTGAACAATGAACAATAAAATATGAAAAGCAACAGTTTAACGATAGAACAAAACTAATATTTTCAATAGAGAACAATGTGTTTCTCTGTATTTTCTCTTATTCTTCTTAATCAAATGTGTATGAGATAAGCCTTTAAATAGGCTGATACAGAGTTTCAGTATAACTAAAATTATACTTTTATCAGATGCACAAGGGTTATTTTGGGAACTAATTTTAGATGCACAAGGGTTATTTTGGGAACTAATTTCAGATGTGGTGGTTTCGAAAAAAGCCATGGAAATTAAGCAAAGGAGAAACCGAGAGAGATAGGATCGGCTCCTAAACTGATACCATGTGAAAAACAGAGTTTTACTGTACTCTATTTGTTATCTTTCATTAGTGAAAGAGGAGTCTATTATATAGACTTTTACAGAGGTGTTTAACACCAAGTAGTTAACCTATAGGATAAGACTCTTATCCTTTACAAAGATCAAATTTAAATTCAAACTACTAGTTAAGATAAAGTAAAGATAACATACAACTCCTACTCTATCTAAAACTCCTACAACACACGGTTATGCATAATAACTAACAGCAACATCACTTTTTGGTTAGGAAAACTTGAATCCATTCCAAGCATGATATTCAAAAGACGATTATCAATATCTACATCTAGAAGATTATGAAGCATTTCTACTAATAAATCATAAAACAGAATAATCAGATTCATAATAATAAATCAAATTCTTATGTAGTAACTATCCCAATATTCTGAATAGAGGATAGAGAATCAATTTGCAAATGTTATACAGATAAAGCAGTTTTCAGAGATGGATGCAGCAGTTATAACACTGAAGTTGGACAAACAGAAGATTCCACATTTTTGGGTGCAAGTCTGAAGGTATAACAAAATCTTCATCTAAAAAAACAATACTATGGGGAAAAAGAGTTTTAAAAAATAACATTGCACTATTATTCAAATAAAACAAACACAGAAGAAACAATTAAAAGCCATATGCAAACCTTTTCACTAGAAGAAATGTTAGTTCTCCCTTCAGCCTCCCTAGAAGAAAGGGCACCAACACCAACTGATGGCAAAACTGTCACAAAACATATATATGTTCATTCGAGAACTATGGAAAATTATATGGTAATTACTGTGCATGAGAGCTGTATGATATGCCATTCCGAAACATGCAAATGTCAAATAGGTAGACAAGAGTTTGCCTGACTGAAATACTAGAAGCTTCCCTCCAGTACTTTTCATGGCCAAGAATGCAGCCTGAAATATAAAAAGAACGAGATATCAACATCTACACTTTGACTGTACAGGAATAGTTGTACACCCTAAATTATGACTAGGAATTATTCACTTCCAGGAAACCATAAAACTATAACTTTCCAGAATCCTCAAAGAAAGCTAAAGTTATTAAACATAATCTGTTTAGGCAACACAGGATAAGTTTCTTGCCTTTCAAACCTTGAACAAATTCCATTTTTTTCATATATTCAAACTACAATAAACATGCATTTGTTTAATTTGGAAACAGATTAACCATGACCAAATCCCGACATTCTAGACACTATATTGCCCCAGTGGTACGATCATCGGGTTGAGTGGACTCTATAACTCTTACGCTTGATCCTAGTGGTCTTTTCTAGTATAAGAAAAAGACTATCATATCCAATTTAATGATTGGAATCTGCAAAGGACAAGAATTTTATCAGTAAATTTTTAGTACCACAATGAAATGGCTTACCGTGATCGCAGCACCAAAACATGACTCAGCAGTCGTACTAGTCTGAAACATTGTTGGGATGTTTTCAAGTAATAACTCTAAATATTGGCGGCACTGTATCCTCGGAATAAAAAAACATTGTCAGCATAAGATATTTGAGAAATCTCAAGGATGGCATAAATTATGAACTTGAAAACTTCAACAAACATAAGGAAAAATCCCATAAGTTAAGAACTAACCTCAGAAAGCTGAACAATGACATCTGTTTCAAGAGGGGTACAGACATCTTGTATGTCAGGAACGATAAGCATCAACGGCTGCAAATTGATGACATCAAAATCAGCTAAAGAACAATTTCAAGAGGTTCTTCAGTAGATTACATCAGAAAAAAAATCATATAAAACAAAGTTCAAAGAGTTTTCAGTGATCCATAAAATATGAAACCTGACATGTTGAACAATACTAAAAAGATTGAACAAACCTTGTCGTACCAATCCCAAACACATTATTTGCAACATGTATGTTGTGTATATACCACTTACACCACTCTTATATTGATCCTCTACAGATTAGTCCTAAACAATTAAACCTCACTTAATAGAACCATCCAAGATTCCAAACTGCAAAGCCGCAGCATCAAAATCATAATTTTGTGATATGCATCCCAGAGCAGAATATGTTTAATTTACCATTATGTCATCAATGACACTACTTGCAGAAATAAATTCTTGAAACCTCTTAAAAATATTAGTATATCTATACGTAATTATTGTCAAATTGACATCCCTTTCTAAAAGAGAAAGCACCAAACAAGATGAGACCACAAAAAAGTCTTCTACCCAACAATAGTTGCCTGAAAGAGGGAATGTTAAATGAAGCAACGATAACTGACCTGCTGCAGTGCCCGTTTCAAATTATAAAAATGGATTGTTGAATCAAATGTTGCTATTCCAACAAGAGTTCGAGGACCTTCCTGCAATAAGCGATTAACACATCAAGCAACAGAATTTCTGCCTTGTATATGTTGAGAAGAAATCATTGGACAGAATGGAAAAGAAAGATCAAGACAATGTATCAACCTCTAACTCAACTACCATTATCAGACATCGATTATTGCAGACAAAGTAGAAGACTTGCATTAGCTTTAGAATGCCTTGCAAAGGACAATTAGCCATGACTGATGTACAACCATCATAACTTATCTCATGATAGAGGACCATATTCAATGGAAATACTCCAGCATATTCCCAAAACTATGTTTAATGAAAACAAACAATTCAAACACATTCGGTCTATCACACACATTGAAAGCCCATTTTATGATTTTCTTGATAAACTTTTCACCAAAAGCCCATTTGAGAAAATATATCATTTGAAGTACAGAAAATACAACAGGCTCAAATTGACAATCCATATTAGATTTCTCTACTAAAACAAATACACATAGAATAAATATTAAAACCCTCGACTATGAACACCAAAACTGACTCAAAGGTTAATGTGGAACCATTGGCACTTCACAACTTCTATTTTGTCACTACAATAAAAATTTAAATTTCAACATTTTTTAATGCACAAACCGCATGCAGTAAAGACAAAAAAGAAATGCAATAGCCACACAATGTTACATCATCAAACTCGCACTTTAAATTCTAACTTTTTCTTTAATGCACAAACAGCATACTATCAAGAGAACAAAGAAATGAAATATTCACGCAATGTTATATCAACAAACTGACTCAAAGACTCATGTGGAGCCATTCCCACTTCACCACCTCTGATCTGTCACTAAAACAAGAATTTACATTTCAATTTTTCTTCTTAATGCACAAACAACTAACTTTCAAGAGAACAAAGAAATACAACATACACAAAAATATTGCATCAACAGTAACTCTAGTACATCCTATCAGAACTGAGTAAAACTAAAAATGGGACCAGTGGGAGACGTGAATCTTGTGACAAAGTTGAAACTAATCCTATGAGTGGTTTGCACAAAAACAAGGGAAAGGAAAGTAAGGGAAAATAAGATCCTTTACCTTGTTTGGAAAAAATTATTTTGTAAGCAAGGGAAAGGAAAGGGAGTTAAAAATCCCTTGCTTTCCCTTGAAATCCACAGTTTTCAATTACCCAAATTTGGGGGAAAGCTAGGGAAAGGAAAGGAAATTTTTAAAAGAATTGTAAAATATTTTTTTATCCTTCAATCTTTTAAATAAGTTATTTTATAGAAGGGTATAATTGGAACAGTCATTTGAATAAGCCATTTCTTTTCCTTTCCACTCTTTAACCAAACAATGTTTGTCAATATTCCTTTACTTTCCTTCCCCTTACTAATTTACTATCCAAACAAAAATTACATCATTTCCTTTCCTCAACTTTCTTTTCTTTTCTGTTCCTTTACTTTCTTTTCCTTTATAATCATTTATCCAAACATAGTGTAAGGAAAGAAACACTTAAGTCATAATTTATATAGGAAGAGTCCCAATAAAGAAATAAGCCTCAAGATACAATAATGCCTATGGAAATTCTTAGGTATAACAAAAATTGGGTCAAACTTATGATGTGTTCAAACAATTAAAACAAACAGTAAAGAATCCTGTTTCTTGAGAATTTAACAGCAACAAATCCTGCAGATAAATTTGACACTATAATTTAAAATATTTTACAATTAATGATTAAAGAAAAATAATAGATCAAACCGCAAACCACGATCTTAGTATAGTTTCCATGTCTGCTGATAAAATGCAACAAGGAGAACAATAGAGGGGAAGTGAACAACTAAATCAATAAATTACGACAAGAAAGAACTAAAAACCACCCATTCTAGAAATTGATATGAAACTCACAGGAAGATCAGAAATAACTTGACTAATTGCACTGCAAGCTGCAGCAGTGGCACCAGTCTGTACGGCATTCATGGATACACCAACTAGGAAAAAATACACGGCTGGCATTGGATCACGGACCTGGAATGAGAAATTCAATCCAAAAGAATGAACTATACTCTGACCCAATTAGATAACAAAAGACGGAGCATTGATGAAAAAATAAAAAGAAACAAGTTCAAAAACGCCTTCCATAAACCCCTGGATGTAATAATCTCATACAACTAAATGGTACAAAATGTTAGCCTAATTTTGACTTGTTTAATTTCTTTTCTCCCTTATTTGACTTTCCTTTTTTTGGCTCATCTTAATCTTTTGGTTATTACCCCTGGAATGCAGGATTATTCAAAGTTGTAAAAGGAAAGAGTCACTGTCTTAACTCCTTTGCAACAGGATAGCAGTCAATCAAGAAGACAAGGGGCAAAAGATATATCTACTTTCGGGAACTAATATGTTACTAAGTTGAGCTAACCAGATGTTAAATAATCACTTTATTTATACATAATCCACAGTTGTGCGCATTAGCATTTGATACTTGAGCATTTAAAAAAGAAGTGAGAGAGAGATGTAGCCAGAGTTAAAATAAAGTAGAAATATACATGTATCCATTTAAAATTTACAAATTTATAAATTTCAACAAACCATGTACTCCTTTGAAGCAACAAATTCAACTGTCCCGTTACAAAGCTCAGGCCTCTCATCAGCATCCCTACGTCGGCCATCAGGACCAAGGTTGCAATGGTAGTCACGAGGAGTATCATCAGTAAACCCTGAAAGAAAACAACATAATCAGTGACATTGTCATCTTACTACATTACAGAAACACAATCATAGAGAAGAAACAGACAAGTTCAATGTGTGGTCATGGCATTTATCCAACATGGCATAAAGCCTTCTGTATCTATGATTGGAATGCAAGTGGCTTTTGTGTGTAAAAAGAGTAAATGCAAAATTGATAGAATCCAACATACTAAGAATAGAAGAACAGTTCACTATATTATCCAAGGAACCTATAGCTGACAACTAAGATACTCGGAGACTATTATTACATTTCAAACATAAATGGTAGTTTAAAAGCCTTCCCAACAAATGCTCTCAAATAATAATCGCTGTTAAATTCCCAAAGTGTAAGCATAACTAATAATTTAAGTTACACTGACCACATAAATTGCAGATAAACTTCCTTCCCTGATCAATGAACTTCATGAAAGGATTTATGTAACCTTTGCAACGAGAACATCGAACAGGACCACTTTCCCCAAAATCCACAACCTATAGAAGAAATGTTTAAAATATGATGAGCACACAAAATTTTCAAATTTCATGGTGGGACTGACAGATTGGAAATTGGATAGCAGACTAGAAGTACAAGCGGCTCAAGCATTACTTGAATAGGATCCTCCGATGGATGAGGGAGGGCCATAGGTTGAACTAACAAAGCTAGCTGCATTCCTGAAGTTGTCAAAAGGTCGGTCGTGCAAGGGATCTATTAAAGAAAAAGAAAAGTAAACAAGAGCATAAACCATCACAATGAGTATCGATTGAGAAATCGCAGCACGAACCTCATTAAAATATAGGCAATTACAAAATAAAGAAGCCACAATAAACTTGTATAGTTTGTTATGACCTGATTGATGGTACATCTCATATACCGTGGACTACAATTCCCAGTATCCCTGACAATGTAATCGCTTGCAGCTGGCTTCAAAAGATTACAAGTCATTAGGATAGATAAAATACAAATTGCAGCCATATAATGAAGTTGTGATAGCAGATGCGTACATGCAATGACAACCTAGAAAACAAATGATGAACCTAAGCTTAAATAAAGGTCAAATGGAATAGCCAAATTAGCAAATTCCAGGTGAATTGAGTGATTTTCTTTCTATCCTATGAAATGACGAGAGATTGTACCGGAGGAGGATTTGCCGAGTTGCCATGGCGTGTTTCATACACGATTGGTGTAGCACTTGGAACAGGTCGTGGAATCTTGATGTCCCTGACAGAGGAGCTCCAGGTTGACTCATGGCAGGTGGAATTGTAGTCATAGCTTGATTTGGAAGCTGTTGTGGCATTCCATACATTCTTGGAGGCTGTGCATGTGTAGTGCTGGGGATGTGAGGAGGTTGGGCTCCCTAAAGCGATTAAAAACAGTCAGAATTCAAATCATTGATGGAAGCAAACAAACTGCAAACCCACTCCAACCAAACCACACAATTCTGGTTAGAATTTTCAGTGCCTCGCATGCATTGTTTTAAAATGGTTTCAAGTCACTAACACAATTTCAACCTAACTCGGAGCTTTAAAATATACATCTAGAACAAAATGCCTGTGAGAAACAGAGTTTTTCTCTGTGTTTTTCTTATATTTCATTAGTGAAAGAGAGTCTATTATATAGACTTTTACAGAGGTGTTTAACACCAAGTGGTTAACCTATAGGATAAGACTTTTATCCTTTACAAAGATCAAATTTAAAATTCAAACTACTAGTTAAGATAAAGTAAAGATAACATACAACTTCTACTCTATCTAAAACTCTTTACAACACACGGTTATGCATACTAACTAACACTCCCCCTCAAACTGTGTATATGTTGTATATACCCAGTTTGGATGTGAACTCATCAAAAATAACTCTTGGAAGTGCCTTAGTAAAGATGTCACTATCCGCTTCGTAGGAAATATAGTTTAGCTGTGTGCAATACCACCATTTACTTTCTCATAGATAAAGTGCCTATCTATTTCAATGTGTTTGGTTCTCATGTTGCACCGATTCTTAGCAATACTCATTGCTTGATTGGTCATCACTATAGATCTCGAACTCAGTCTTTTCATCCAACTCTAGCTCTTTGAGAAGCCTCTTTATCCACATTCCTTCACATATTCCAAGAGCTAATGCTCTAAATTCCCCTCAAAGACTACTCCTGACACCACACCGCTTTTTGCTTCTCCAAGTAACCAAGTTGCCCCAAACATAAGCACAATATCCACTAACCGACCTTCTATCGGTGAGCTCTCCCCTTGACTGAATCTGTGTATACCTTCACTGCTTGTCATGCGAATTTTCTTGAAAATTAGCCCAAAGACACAGTGTGAATTTTAGGTACCTCGTAATTACATTAATCGCCTCCAAATGTTCTTCTTCTCGAGGATCACTCATGTGTTTGGCTTATAACACTCACCGAGTAGGCAATGTCCGCCCTTGTTAGAGAAAGATAAATTAGTTTTCCAACTAACCGTTGATAGGATTCTTTGTCAACCGGATTACCACTTCCTCTTTGTTGAACTTCAACCCAGGTCCATGGGTGTCTCGGTGGCTTGCATCCAAGCATCCCGGTTTACGTAAGAAGATCTAGGATGTACTTCCTTTGATTGATGACTAAACCTTCTCTTGACCTTCCTACTTCCATACCCGAAAATACCTTAGACTCCCAAGTCCTTTGTTTCAAATTCGTGGCAAGAACAATCTTCAAATTCTCAATTTACAGACTATCATCCCCTGTAATAATTATGTCATCAACATACACAATTAATAAGGTTATTTTACCGATTCTTTTAACCTTTCTCAACAGTGTGTGATCAGCGACTTTGTTTGAATCCATTCTTTACCATAGCCTTTGCAAACCTCTCAAACCAGGCCCTTGGAGATTGTTTAAGTCCATACAAAGATTTGTTGAGTTTGCACACTTGTATTTCTAGTTTTTTTTACCTTCTAGGCCAGTGGTATTTGCATATATACTTCCTCTTGAGACTCCCATTGAGAAAGGCATTTTTGATGTCTAGTTGATGTAATTTCAGTCCTTGTTTACAGCTATGGACAAGAAGATTCTAATAGTATTCAATTTAGCCACTGGTGCAAAGGTTTCTTGATAATCCACCCCATAGGATTGTGTAAAACCTTTAGCCACCAGCCTTGCCTTATACCTTTCAATGCTCCCATCCGAGTTGTACTTGATAGTGAAAACCCACTTGCATCCAACAGCCCTCTTTCCCTCCTCGTAGATCTGTCAAACACCATGTCTCATTTTTCTCAAGTGCCCTTACTTCTTCCTCGACAGACTTTCTTCCATTTGGGATTCTTCAAGGCCTCCTCTCTTGCTTTTTAATCAATCACACACTGCTTAGGTTTGGTCAGAAAGGCCTTAAAATTGGGCTGAAGTTTACCATAGGCAACAAATTTGTTAATTGGGTGCATAGTACATTTTCTTACTCCCTTTCTAATAGCAATAGGAAAGTCATCAAGGTCACTAGAATCTTGAGGAGGAATGTTACCTTCAATCTCGACAAAGAGAGCGATTTAAGCTCGGTTCAACAGCGGGACTTGAGTCCGGTTCTTGACAAGTGCTAGGCTGGTTATTTACTTCATTAGGGGCTCTTCTTCTCCCGGTATACACCTTAAATTGATCATGTCATGTCGGCCGTGAATGCACAGGAGTAGGGGAAATTTGTCTTTGCAGACCTAGGTCTTTGGAAGAGGTGTTGTACAAGGACTTGGTGATTTGTTGGTATGAGGAGAGTGCATTTACATCGGCATAGTATTTTCTGTTACGTGGTTTCAGGATAGGATATGAAAGGAATGTCTGTAGAGGAGAAATGATGGAAGGTGAAGGAACAAAGGGCTGAAATTCCTCATTTTTCTCCCCTCAAGTTCAGTCCTCAAAAATATGGTTTATCCTCAAAGAAAGTGACATCAAAAGAGACATAGGTCTTTTTAGAAATAGGAGAATAGCATTTGTAACCCTTTTGACTAGAGGAATATCCTATAAACACACACTGATTGATTTAGGGTCCAACTTACTTCTATTTTTATCATGCACATGAACAAAAGTCATGTGCAGACCAAATACCCTAAGAGGAATAATAACAGATGAAAGTGGTTTAAAGTGAGGAAAATGTTTGAATAAGACTTACATTGGTACTTTGCAAAAACCCAAGGTTTTATTGGGCATTCTGTTGATAAGGTAGGTGGCGAGTAAGTAAGGCTTCCCCAAAGATATTTAGGTGCTTTGGCTGAAAAAAAGAGACCTCGTAACCTCTAGTAGATGTCTGTTTTTTCTTTCGGCAAACACCATTTTGTTGTGGAGTATTGACACAGAAGTAAGATGGAAAATGCCTTTTTCCCCAAAATAACACCTAAGAGATTGACTAAGGTATTCACTCCCATTATCACTCCTCACAACCTTAATACGTTTGTCAAACTGATTTTCAATCATTTGATAGAAAGTTTTGAAAATTGACGCAAACCGCGCTTTTTCCCTCATTAAGAAAGTCCAAGTAGTCCTAGAATAGTCATCAATAAAGGTAATAAACCACCTAGACCCGCACAAGCTTTTTACCTTAGATGGACCCCAAATATCACTTTGTGGATTATAGAAAAAGGAGATGTGGTGTAAAAATGAGGAAGGAGCATATGTTTGCCTAGTATGTTTAGCAATTTGACATACTTCACAATTAAAAGAATGAGGCTTTTTATTGCTAAATAACTTGGGAAACAATTTTGAAAGATACACAAAATTTGGATGTCCTAGCCTAAGATGCCACAACATAATATCATCGTGGGTTACTTAAAGAAGAAGATGAAGTCTTAAAGCAACGTGAAATCAAGCAATCAAAGGTGGTAATTCATCAAGAATATAGAGACCATTGGATAGCCTAGCACTTTGCCAATCACCTTCTTCGAGCCCTGTTCTGAAATACACACCCATTAATTCCAAAGTGAGCATCACATTTAGTATCTTGAACTAACTTACTAACGATATAACAAGTTGTAGGCAAGATTAGGAACATATAGCACATGAGGCAAAACCAGTTTATCACCCACTTGAATAGCGCCACTTCCTTGTACTTGGGACAGAGACCCATCTGCAACCTTGATGGAGGTTTTAGAGTTGCAATGGTTAAAGGTGCGAAATAGTTTGAAGGTTGCTGTCATATGGTCGAGGCACCGAATCTATAATCCAGGATAGAGGATTTGAAGTGGCCAAACAGAAATTCTACCTTCACTAGCCGATAAAGGCGGTTGTGGAAGATTTAGAGGTGAGATGGCCAAAAAACTGTTGAAGGTAATTGTTCCCATTTAGTTTGTAGGATGTGATTGGGGAAAGAGAGGCATCTGAGATCTGAAATTGGATGCACGAGAATTATTTTGGGAACTAATTTACGATGTGGTGGTTTCAAAAAAGGCCATGGAAATTAAGCAAAGGAGAAGACGAGAGAGATAGGATCGGCTCTAAACCGATACCATGTGAGAAATGCAGAGTTTTTCTGTGTTTTTTCTTATATTTCATTAGTGAAAGAGAGTCTATTATATAGACTTTTACAGAGGTGTTTAACACCAAGTGGTTAACCTATAGGATAAGACTTTTATCCTTTACAAAGATCAAATTTAAAATTCAAACTACTAGTTAAGATAAAGTAAAGATAACATACAACTTCTACTCTATCTAAAACTCTTTACAACACACGGTTATGCATACTAACTAACAATGCCATATGCTGATTGATCAAATTCGACCATAAGAAATAAATAACCAACTTCAAATTGATTCGAGCTAAAAGATATGTACACCAGCTATCGGACCAAACATCCAGGTCATTAGAAGTACTTTTAATGTAATTACTAAAGTGCAGGGTTAAGATTTCTACAATTATCACCCAGTGCCTAATGTAATCACTAAAGTGAGAAACAGAGTTTTTCTCTGTGTTTTTCTTATATTTCATTAGTGAAAGAGAGTCTATTATATAGACTTTTACAGAGGTGTTTAACACCAAGTGGTTAAACTATAGGATAAGACTTTTATCCTTTACAAAGATCAAATTTAAAATTCAAACTACTAGTTAAGATAAAGTAAAGATAACATACAACTTCTACTCTATCTAAAACTCTTTACAACACACGGTTATGCATACTAACTAACACTCCCCCTCAAACCGTGTATATGTTGTATATACCCGGTTTTGGATGTGAACTCATCAAAAATAACTCTTGGAAGTGCCTTAGTAAAGATGTCACTATCCGCTTCGTAGGAATATAGTTTAGTTGTGCAATACCACCATTTACTTTCTCATAGATAAAGTGTCTATCTATTTCAATGTGTTTGGTTTACACATGTTGCACCGGATTCTTAGCAATACTCATTCTTGATTGGTTTGTCACTATAGATCTCGAACTCGTCTTTTCATCCAACTCTAGCTCTTTGAGAAGCCTCTTTATCCACATTCCTTCACATATTCCAAGAGCTAATGCTCTAAATTCCCTCAAAGACTACTCCTTGACACCACACCGCTTTTTGCTTCTCAAGTAACCAAGTTGCCCCAAACATAAGCACAATATCCACTAACCGACCTTCTATCGGTGAGCTCTCCCGCCTTGACTTGAATCCGTGTATACCTTCACTTTTTCATGCGGAATTTTCTTGAAAATTAGCCCAAAGACTGTGTGTGAATTTTAGGTACCTCGAGTTACATTAATCGCCTCCAAATGTTCTTCTCGAGGATCACTCATGTGTTTGGCTTATAACACTCACCGAGTAGGCAACGTCGGCCTTGTTAGAGAAAGATAAATTAGTTTTCCAACTAACCGTTGATAGGATTCTTTGTCAACCGGATTACCAGCTTCCTCTTTGTTGAACTTCAACCACAGGTCCATGGGTGTCTCTCGCTTGCTTGCATCCAAGCATCCCGGTTTACGTAAGAAGATCTAGGATGTACTTCCTTTGATTGATGACTAAACCTTCTCTTGACCTTCCTACTTCCATACCCAGAAAATACCTTAGACTCCCCAAGTCCTTTGTTTCAAATTCGTGGGCAAGAACAATCTTCAAATTCTCAATTTACGTACTATCATCCCCATAATAATTATGTCATCAACATACACAATTAATAAGGTTATTTTACGATTCTTTTGCAACCTTTACGAACAGGTGTGATCACCGACTTTGTTTGAATCCATTCTTTACCATAGCCTTTGCAAACCTCTCAAACCAGCCCCTGGAGATTGTTTAAGTCCATACAAAGTGATTTGTTGAGTTTGCACACTTTGTATTTCTATGTTTTTACCTTCTAGGCCAGGTGGTATTTGCATATATACTTCCTCTTGAGACTCCCATTGAGAAAGGCATTTTTGATGTCTAGTTGATGTAATTTCCAGTCCTTGTTTACAGCTATGGACAATAAAGATTCTAATAGTATTCAATTTAGCCACCGGTGCAAAGGTTTCTTGATAATCCACCCCATAGGATTGTGTAAAACCTTTAGCCACCAAATTTGCCTTATACCTTTCAATGCTCCCATCCGAGTTGTACTTGATAGTGAAAACCCACTTGCATCCAATGACCCTCTTTCCCTCTGGTAGATCTGTCAAACACCATGTCTCATTTTTCTCAAGTGCCCTTACTTCTTCCTCGATGACTTTCTTCCATTTGGGATTCTTCAAGGCCTCCTCTCTTGTTTTAGGAATCACACACTTTGTTTAGGCCGGGTCAGAAAGGCCTTAAAATTGGGCTGAAGTTTACCATAGGCAACAAATTTGTTAATTGGGTGCACAAGTACATTTTCTTACTCCTTTCTAATAGCAATAGGAAAGTCATCAAGGTCACTAGAATCTTGAGGAGGAATGTTACCTTCAATCTCGACAATGAGCGATTTAAGCTCGGTTCAAAGAAAGAACAGGACTTGAGTCCGGTTCTTGACAAGTGCTAGGCTGGTTATTTACTTCATTAGGGGGCTCTTCTTCTCTGGTATACACCTTAAATTGATCGTCTCATCCATTTGTGAATGCACAGGAGTAGGGAAATTTGTCTTTGCAGACCCTAGGTCTTTGGAAGAGGTGTTGTACAAGGACTTGGTGATTTGTTGGTATGAGGAGAGTGCATTTCCGTCGGCATAGTATTTTCTGCTTACGTGGTTTTCAGAGGATAGGATATGAAAGGAATGTCAGTAGAGGAGAAATGATGGAAGGTGAAGGAACAAAGGGCTGAAATTCCTCATTTTTCCCCCCAAGTTCATCCACCGCAAAATATGGTTTATCCTCAAAGAAAGTGACATCAAAAGAGACATAGGTCTTTTTAGAAATAGGAGAATAGCATTTGTAACCCTTTTGACTAGAGAAATATCCTATAAACACACACACGATTGATTTAGGGTCCAACTTACTTCTATTTTTATCATGCACATGAACAAAAGTCATGTGACCAAATACCCTAAGAGGAATAACAGATGAAAGTGGTTTAAAGTGAGGAAAATGTTTGAATAAGACTTACATTGGTACTTTGCAAAACCCAAGGTTTTATTGGGCATTCTGTTGATAAGGTAGGTGGCGATAAGTAAGGCTTCCCCCAAAGATATTTAGGTGCTTTGGCTGAAAAAAGAAGAGACCTCGTAACCTCTAGTAGATGTCTGTTTTTTCTTTCGGCAACACCATTTTGTTGTGGAGTATTGACACAGGAAGTAAGATGGAAAATGCCTTTTTCCCGAAAATAACACCTAAGAGATTGACTAAGGTATTCACTCCCATTATCACTCCTCACAACCTTAATACGTTTGTCAAACTGATTTTCAATCATTTGATAGAAAGTTTTGAAAATTGACGCAACTTCTGCCTTTTCCCTCATTAAGAAAGTCCAAGTAGTCCTAGAATAGTCATCAATAAAGGTAATAAACCACCTAGACCTAGACAAGCTTTTTACCTTAGATGGACCCCAAATATCACTGTGGATTATAGAAAAAGGAGATGTGGGTGTAAATGAGGAAGGAGCATATGTTTGCCTAGTATGTTTAGCAATTTGACATACTTCACAATTAAAAGAATGAGGCTTTTTATTGCTAAATAACTTGGGAAACAATTTTGAAAGATACACAAAATTTGGATGTCCTAGCCTAAGATGCCACAACATAATATCATCGTGGTTACTTAAAGAAGAAGATGAAGTCTTAAAGCAACGTGAAATCAAGCAATCAAAGGTGGTAATTCATCAAGAATATAGAGACCATTGGATAGCCTAGCACTTTTGCCAATCACCTTCTTCGAGCCCTGTTCTCAAATACACACCCATTAATTCCAAAGTGAGCATCACATTTAGTATCTTGAACTAACTTACTAACGATAACAAGTTGTAGGCAAGATTAGGAACATATAGCACATGAGGCAAAACCAGTTTATCACCCACTTGAATAGCGCCACTTCCTTGTACTTGGGACAGAGACCCATCTGCAACCTTGATGGAGGTTTTAGAGTTGCAATGGTTAAAGGTGCGAAATAGTCAAGGTTGCTGTCATATGGTCGAGGCACCAGAAATCTATAATCCAGGATAGAGGATTTGAAGTGGCCAAACAGAAATTCTACCTTCACTAGCCGATAAAGCGGTTGTGGAAGATTTAGAGGTGAGATGGCCAAAAAACTGTTGAAGGTAATTGTTCCCATTTAGTTTGTAGGATGTGATTGGGGAAAGAGAGGCATCCGAGATCTGCAAATTCGGATGCACGAGAGTTATTTTGGGAACTAATTTACGATGTGGTGGTTTCAAAAAGGCCATGGAAATTAAGCAAAGGAGAAGACGAGAGAGATAGGATCGGCTCCTAAACTGATACCATGTGAGAAACAGAGTTTTTCTCTGTGTTTTTCTTATATTTCATTAGTGAAAGAGAGTCTATTATATAGACTTTTACAGAGGTGTTTAACACCAAGTGGTTAACCTATAGGATAAGACTTTTATCCTTTACAAAGATCAAATTTAAAATTCAAACTACTAGTTAAGATAAAGTAAAGATAACATACAACTTCTACTCTATCTAAAACTCTTTACAACACACGGTTATGCATACTAACTAACAGTACAGGGCTGAGATAGCATAAAGGAAAGGAAGACAATCAAAGACTTTTATGCCTAACTAATGCAGGTTGCCGATGGACCAGCTCAACGGCAAAATAATCAATGATTAATTCCAACAGATTATAATTCTTTATTGGAAGAATCTTGAAAGCATAAAATTTTGAATACTAACCTGCTGGGGTTGCATTGTCCATGATTGTGGCCCATAAGGAGAACCAGGAGGTGGTGGTCTAGCCTGAGGCACAGCTGAAAATGGTGATGCAGAAGGCAGGGAAGGAGCTATCGGGGAACTAACAGCTGAACTTCCCAAAACAGAATGCACGGTTGGAGCCTGTGCAGGTGGCCTAGCTGTCATCATAGATGGTGGAGGTCCAACAGGGGGTTGTGAAACACTTGCAGCAGAAGGGAATTGAGGTGGACCAGGCAAAGCTCCTGCGCCAACTGCAGGTGGCCCATTACTCAAATGACCAGCAGCTGCATTTGACATTGGCACGGGAGGACCGCCAGTCAAAGGTGAAGATGACACAAAAGAACCCTGGCGAGAACCTGCTGATGGTGGTGCAACAGAGACACTAGGTACACCTGAAGAAGGGAAAGGACTAGCAGGTAGGACCGCACCACCTGTAGATGAAGACAGTGAAGCAGGAGGAGGTCTAGACCCAAAAGGGGGCGGGTGACTAACAGGTGAACCAACAAGTCTTCCTGGGGGTACATTTGCAGGTAATGTGGATTGCAGTGGTCCAGGAGGAACCACTGCAGGTCTTCCCACCATACCAGGTGGTGGTCCAGGCCGTGGCATTGGTGAGTAAGCAACTGGAAATCCAGCAGAGACTGAAGATTGAGGGAAGGGTGGTTGTTGACCAAACGGGGGAGGTCTAGGACCAGAATTGGGCATAGAAAGTGGCCGATTTAGATTCAAATTCTGCATGTTATCGGCCAAGGAATTGGGATTTGTTTGATAATTGGGATTAAAATTAGGCGGTGGTAGTTGCTGCCGTGCATTGGCGCCGGGTCTAGGTGCCCCTGGAGGCACTGGAGCTGCCATGATTTAATCAATACAAATTCCAATCCCCTCTTTCAATATCCCTTTCCTTTAGATATATATTTTAGAACACGATCAAAATCTACACAGACCCAAAAAAACCAATAATTCTTTAAACATTTCCAAGAAAATAAAAGCCTACAGTTCTATGATCCCAACTTAATAAAAAATCGAATGTAATAACACAAAGTGAAATAAAATTGAGAAGACTGGATTAAATTAAGTACCCGTGATCTAAAGAAAATATGCGTCGGATCTGTTGATCGAAAGAAACAATTAGCTAAGATCTGAATGATGTTATTTATATGGTAGGGTTTTAGAAAGAGAAGGGAAAAATTAGGGTTTTTTTTTTAGGAGGATCGACCTGTAGATTGGGATTTGGTGAAGGGAAGGAGAAGAAAGCGATACAGAGATTGACAAGAAAAATTAATCTACCTTTATCGTTCATTCTATCTTCGACATTTACAGACTTACAGCTGTTAGATTTACCATTTTTCTTCCGTTTATTTCCTTTTTCACTAGGGCTACCGGCTATGTTTGGAATGTTTTTCCACCAAAGCTCTTTCTGAAATTTTGTTTTTTTTAATATGATATTTTCAAATGTTTATAGGATTTTGGGTAAAAAGCGTTTTTTACAACAACAAAAAAAAAAAACAGAACTTATTTATTTTAAATATTAAATGCTATAAATATTATTTTTTTCATTTTTATGTAATTATACTTTTGAAGAAAAAAATTTATGAGAACAAATATTTTTACTAAATGTGACTCTTATATTAAGAAAAAAATGTGTATTTTATTGCCGAAAATTAGTTGATTATTAGAGTATTCATATGACGGTTTACAATCCTAATATTGTGATTCATGGTGTTTATAGTGATAGTACATGATGTTGACACGGAAGGTAACAACCCATTAAATGATAACATGACAAAAGACTTAATTGATTTTTTAAGTTTAAGGTATTTTTTAATATATTTAAAATTCAAAACATTAAACAAATAAAGTTAATAATTATAATAAAAGATAATTATATCATATACCAGCGGCGAAAATATTTTGTTTCTACAAACATTTTATTTTTAGGGGTTAGAGATTTAGTTTAGATTTTATAGTTAAGGGATTTATGTTTATGTGCTTATAATTTAAGGATTGTGGTTTAAATTTAAAGTTTAGGGTTAAAATTTAGGGGTTATAAGTAAAAACTTAAATCACTACCATATAACCTTAAACCTAAACTCTAATCTCTAACCCATAAACCCTAACACTAAACCTTACATTCTAACCACATGCTTTAAATTCTAAACCCTTAAATCTAAACCTTTAAACTATAAACTGAATCTCTGACTCATAAAATTAAGACGTTTGTGGAAAAAAAAATCACCGTCAATGCATCATATATTTTCCTTATAATAAAACATTATCATGTTTATAAAATATGATTTAAAATGTTTATAAAATATGAAAAATATCATGTTTATTAAAAAATAATTGATTATCTAATCATATTTAGAGGAATGAAAAGTGGAACTCTAAGAAAAAAAATGTGCTACTAGTGGGTCTAAAACTCATGACCTAAGAAAATAAGAAAGAATAAAAATAAGCAACTTGATCAACCCGTCAAATATAATTATTCTTTATCTCTTTATTTTTAAACTATAGGAATGAACCTCAAAACTAATTGTTTGGATACTGTATTTAAAATGACTGATCACGTGGTGATTTACAAATTGATTTAAAATTTAGGTATAATGTTAAAAAATGCCCATAATATTTGAATGAGTGATCATTTTAATATATATTCTCTTTTTTTGAAGCAATTTAACCCTAACGATTTATTTGGGGTCAAAATAACTTTTTGCCTATGAAAACTTTTAGTCAACTAACGATAAATAGCTTGAAATAAAGCGACAAACTTACATAGCACTACACGTCGCAATAACACTGCATACAGACAAATATGCTAACTTTAAAAAATAACACATGATTTAAAAAATAAATTTAAAAATGATATAAAATATACAATATTTTTCCTTCTAGCGTGTTATTCTGTCAAGTTATTTCGAGTTGTTTATCGTCAGTTGGTTAATAGATTTTGTCCACATAAAAATTATTTTGACTAAAAATAAAATATTAATAGCTAAATTACTTTAAAATCTTATAAATTAAAATAATTATTCAGACAAATGTTAGAGTTTTTTTTTTTGCTACGTTAAGCCTAAAATCTATATCAAATTTAATAGAAATTTTAAAGTAAAAATATTGTAATAATTTAATGATTAGTGGTGTAATTTATTTTCCACCCATATTCTCCCATGTGATGAATTCCCCGCCATTATTTATCACCACGTGCTTTAACTCTCTCTCTCTCTCCAGTTTTCTTCTTCTTTCTTTTCAAGCTCTTCCTCTGCATTTCCGCTCTCTCTCAATTCCTTTCCTTTCTCTCTCTCCAAACATGAATCGTCTAAACCAACATGTTTTAATTATAAGCTTAATCCTTACACCTTTTTTTGTTAACAATTTCTCGTTTTTGCCAACTCCATACCTCCTCTTTGTTACTCGTCTTCGTCTTCGTCGGATAATAATGAGTAAACCACCGTTTTCGACGACATAGCTTCCGCCGATCCAAGACTCCTTTAATCGCCGGTAAGAACCGTACGTCGTCGTATTGTTCACGTGCCCCCCCCCCCCACCAGCTGCAAGGTATGGGTCGTGGCCTGCTCCGAAGCGGATCTGGGCCTGGACCGGAAGCCCGAGGAGGAAGATACATGAGAACCCCGGACCTCGCTTTCGAAGAATACGAAACGAGTAAGCTGGTTCGAACCGAATTGGACCGGATGGAGATTGAATATAGATGCCCTTCGGCCAAAACGGGTATTCGGCTTGGATTGGAACCGGCGGCTCGCCCTTTATTGCCATCCGAGCTGACATGGATGCTCTTCCAATACATGTATATATCTGTGTGTTTTCTTAAACCCTAAAAACTAAACCTAAGTCCAACTCTAAATCTATTTTTTTAATATTAAAACATGCATAAATACACGAAAAAGGGACAGATTTCTGTATACGTGGGTTGGGGTGTTTAAAATATTTGATCCAATTATCCATTGATTCAATCTAAAAATTCGAATATCCGAGTCCAATTTTAAAATTTTCGGATCGAATACGGGTCACAATATTTAAAGTTTCGAAAATCCAAAAATTCGAAAATTCAAATTTTCATGAATATTAATTTTGTTACTTTTAACAATTTGATGATTGTTATATCCAAAAATTAAAAAAATCGAAATTTTTCATAGATGCATATTTAGCAATTTGTTGTTTGTTATATTTAAAATTATGAATTTTTCATAAATACGACATTTAAATTCGAAAAAAATAATTAAATCAAAATATATTTCGGGTAATCAGATATTTGAATATTTAGTTTTTTTCTGGATCGGATACGAATTACTGTATTATCGATCCAAAAGACTGGATATCCGAGAAAATTGGATCGGATCTGATTCGATATGACAATAAAACACTCCTATACGTGTGTGTGTATATGTAAATACGATTACATATACGGTTTTACGTAAGTATATCAATATGTACATGTGTGGT
Organism: Hibiscus mutabilis; assembly: GCA_019671005.1. Lineage (NCBI taxonomy): Eukaryota > Viridiplantae > Streptophyta > Magnoliopsida > Malvales > Malvaceae > Hibiscus > Hibiscus mutabilis. Next base: position 2,824,673 of record CM033741.1, on the reverse strand, counting down.
ACAAGGTAGGTGCTACTTTTATAGGCAAGAACAAGGTAGGTGATGGATAACTTGTTTACAATGTTTTGGATTTTTCCGAGGTTGGAAATGTTGAGGATTTTAATTTTGGTTTATATTTTGATACACAAGGCTGTATAAAAAGAAGTTATATAATTTTTTTATAAAATTTAATACTTAAATCTCAAACCCTAGTCCCTTAAAATTTTATACTCTAAATTCTAATTATAAATCTTAAATTCTACACCTTATACATTGAATCCTTAAACTCTAATCTAAAATTTTAAACCCTAAAATTAAAATGTATCAAATTATTTTCGTTTGATTTTTTGTTACAAAGTTGGAACCAAACTACCCGCCTAATAGAATTTAAAGGACTGGAAATGAAAAAAAAAGTTTTTAGATCTTAAGATGAGAATATTAGGGTTTTTAATGAGGATAAAGAAATTTTTTTGAGATATTCGTATCCGGCATTAATTTATTTTAGGGATTTATAGGTTTTATATTATAGATAAAATATGGACGGATGAAAATGTGTATTTCTAAATAAATATAAATATTATAAAAGTTCGATTCACAAGATAGATTGTCCTAACATAAAGAAAGAAATGGTATGAAATCTTCAAATTTCAAAACTATAATTAAACTAAATGTCTAAACCACATATTAAATATGCATAAAATATTAGGGAACGTTTGATTTATTTTTTTGGTCGGATTTTATTCACTTATGGCTAGGTAATTTTATTTTATGAAGGTGTAGAATGGGAGCATAAAAGCAAAGTTCCCGGAAAAAAATCCATGCCTGGGGGCAAGATGCACACGTGGCCAATGCTCGTTGGTGCTGCTAAAATACTGAAGAATCCATAACGCCTCTTGAAGGTTTGGCCTTCTCTATTTTTACCCTTCATAAGTGAGTCGTCTATTGTACATATTCACCCTAGTGCTATGGATATGCATCTGTAGTTTATCTGTTGGATTTAGACTTTAGATCTTGATTAAGGTAAAATTATAATGCAACAAATTTAGTTTTTATCGTTGAGAAATGATAATGTTGTTAGAGTTCTGGAATATATATTTTAATACTTTAAGTTTAATGTATATGGTTAGAATTTAAGGTTTAAAATTTAAAATGTATGGTTAAAAACTTTTAATAGAGATACTTATGAAAAAAAATTATTGCGAGTACATCAAATAGCAGCCCATTTAATAAATTAGATGATATACATCATCAAAACAAAGATATAATGTTATAAATAAAATTAAATTTAAGATTTTTAGTAATATCTTATAATTTACTTCATTAATAATACATCAAATGTAATTTATAAAAGGAATGTTAACGAGTAAACTTTGAAATTTGGATCTTTAATTCGCCCCTTAATTTTTAAAACACCAATTCTTTGAAAAAATGAAAAATGAGACTGCTGCCTTTTTGTTTTCGTCTGCCTTTTTTTCCTCCTTTGTCCAAGTCATGAATGGTGATTTGCAAACCATGCATGAACAAATCATGTTCATATGTTTTGGTATTGCATTTTTTGATGAATGTGGACAAATAAGTTGCGTTTGAACTATTAAGATCACTTATACAGTTAGAGGCTAGGGTTTTCAAATTAACATCGTCTCTCTAACTGTAAATCTGCTTTTTCATTTTGGTTGTTCGTAGGTAACGATATTAATTTTAGTGTTGATTGTCGACCATAATAATTTTTTTTAATTATATTATTTGATCTTATATTTCTTTTTTTCTATTTTTAATAAAAATAATTATATTTTTGTGGTATGTCTTCCTCCGCCTTGTAGCACGTCTTTCTTCTGCTTTGTGGTACTTTTTTGTCTTTATTTTTTTAATTTTTATTTTTCTTGGGGTTGAATTGAGGTTGGCTTGACTGATTAATATGGCGCCTATTTGGTTGTATCTTACTTGCTTTGGGCTCTCAGATTGAATTTAGATACAAAATTTATTTTAGTTGGTGGTTTTCTCACGATACTTAGCTTTGATTTGTGGTTGCCGTGCTCTTTTAATATTTTGATCACCTTTTGTGGTTCTTTTATCAATATAGTCTTTTGATTATGTTTTTAACTTTTTTTTCATTATATGATCCATCTAAAGTGGCTTGTAAATCTGAATGTTGTGTGTTGATATTAACTTCCAAGCAATGGCAAAGTTATGAATGATCTGGCCAGTTATTGCGTCTCGCAGGGAACTGTTATGCTGTAGTTTCAGCTAGCTGAGGAAGCCGAAAATGGTGCTAAACGTAATATTTGATGAAGGAAATATCTTTATTTTTTAAAAAAATTTGTATCCGACAAATCTATATAAAAATCTTAATCCATTTCTTATACATAAATTATCCAGTTATTACTGTCTAAATCTAAATTAGATATTATTATCATCAAATATCCAAATTTACAAAATATCCAAATTCAAAATTTTAAGTTTTGTTAACAATTTCTATAACAAGTAGTTAAAAACTTTTGGTTAACATTTTTTTTTTCCTTCTCTCCTTAAATTATGAGTTTATATTCATTAGGCACAATTTTTCCCTTCCCCCAGGAATGGTTCGATTTTTTTTTTTAATTTTCAAACCATCAAACACGTGAAAAACACTCTAAAGAAGAAAATAAGAGGGCATAATATTCGTTCAAAAAAAAAGAGTGCATAATATAAATTACATCAGTTCAATTTTGGATTAACATTCTCATACACTAAGCATATCATCACAGCTTTAGTTCAATCAAGTCAACCTCTAGTTTTGATACACATTAGATTTCACAAAGAACAGAACACGGATTATTATCATTCCAAAATTCACTTTATTGCAAAATCAAGTCGAGCATTCTACAAGAACTCCAGCTCGTTCAGTCATTCTAACATCTCGAACTCTCAAATGGAAGATTTAGTGTCTCAAGCTTTTATTGCAAAATCAACAAAGCCTCGTACAAGGAAAACCAGACCAGGTTCACTTCTTCTCACCACATAAACACCTTGCAGCTTGTAGAGCGAAATATGTAAGGATAATATTGGCACCGGCTCGGCGTAGGCACATCAAGGATTCCATCATGACCCTTTCTTCATCAATCATTTTGAGAACACCACCAGCCTTGATCATGGAGTATTCACCGGAAACCTGGCAAAAATAAATTTGATTGAGGCAGGAAAGTGAAGTATGCAACAAAAAAACATTAGTTAACGTCGCAGAAGAAGGTAAAGAGAATACCTGGTATGCAGCAATAGGCAAAGGAGATTGATTCCTGAGAAGTCTTATAATATCCAAATAAGGAAGACCGGGTTTGACCTGTGATCCAATCAGATAGACTTCAACATGATGGGAGCTTAGCCATTAACTAAAAGAAATCAAAGTTACTTAAATATAAGTCATACTGACCAAAAGAATGTCAGCTCCTTCGGCCTCATCTTCATGAGCCTCAACTAATGCTTCTCTGTAATTTGCGGGGTTCATCTGATAACTGTTTTTAACAACCGAGATTAACAATCAAATGTAAGCACGAAAAAATGCCATAAAAATGAATGCATAAAATACAATAAATGTAAGTAAAATCATACGTTTTTTTATCTCCAAATCTTGGATTAGAGTCCAGTGCTTCCCGAAAGGGACCATAAAATGAACTTGCGTATCTGTTATGCAAGGAAAAAATGACAGACAACAAATTTCACTCGGGCAGCCAAGAATAACCGAGAATAATTTCTGTCAACATAACTTATTTGTGCAAAATGTTTAATGACCACAACATAAGATAAGTTAGATAACCCATAATATCTTATGCAATTATATAGCCACACAAAAAGGACTTGCTTTCGAGAAAGCAGACAGAATAACACCAATCTACTTGTCTCAGAGCATTTTGATTTTGATAATGGGAGGAAGAATAAAGATAGTAAAACCTCTACAGAAGTGCAAGGAGGGGGGAATAGTCAAATTACTTTGCCGTATAGGACATGATAGAAACATGGTGGAAACCTTCAGAGTCAAGAGCAGCACGAATAGCTCCCACACGTCCATCCATCATATCGCTGGGACTGACAACATCAGCTCCAGCTCGGGCCTTTAAGAATACACCACCCAAAAAGCAAAACATGCCAAATCAAGTTAAACCAAGCACAAAAGAAGTATAAGAGACCTCCAAGATCCATGCAAATGAATATAAGACTCCAAGTATTACGCTTACTAGCCATTTAAAGCAGTAACACCAAAATTTGCTTGCTTTAAGCATTTGAAACACTATTTCCTCAAATTAAAGTATCAGAATAATGTTATGCTTGGGATATGCATCAAGACCTAGTGGCACTGACTAGCCATTTTGAAGCTGTAGCAGCAAAATTTTACTTTTTTAAGCATTTGAAACACTATTTTCTCAAATTAAAATATTACCTGGGACACAGCTTGCTTGCATAATTGATGCACCGTCTCGTCATTCATAATAACTCCTACGGGGTAAAAGAAAGACAGCATTCAGTACTTCTATGCACATTACTGTGCCGAACTTAATAAACTTATGTGAACACTTTATATTTTGACCAATTAAGAATTTCTTAATAACACGCGTATCACTCTTCTAAGTGAACTTGTATGGCAACATGGCAGATCAAGAAAAAGTTCAGGAAGATGAACCCATGCCTTCTGGACTATGCTTATATCTTCAATTGAACCTTTATTGATTAATTAGGCTTTTTTTGTATCTGTATTTGAATAACTTTTTTAAACTAAGATACTCCAATTTAGCACCCAAAGGTGTATGAGGTATATGTTATCTTACCATCTTCTCTGACGATACCATCATGACCATCTGAGGAATATGGATCTAAAGCAACATCCGTATAGATAACCTAATGAAGCAACAAGTGATCAACATGATTCAATATATAAGGCTGCAGGCACTAAACAGTATACAAATCCGAGAATAAACTTCATTGACTTACAAGGTCAGGAAATTTGTCCTTAAGCAGACGTATTGCTCGAGGTACTAAACCATTGTCATTGTAGGCTTCATCTCCTGAGGGAGACTAAAGTGCCAAAAAAAATAATTACATACATCAACATATGAAACAAAGCAAAACATAGGACTCTAGTATGAGAATCAAAACCTTCAGCGCATCTGGAACTTTGGGGAACAGCACAATACTATTAACGCCAACATCTCGGGCCTTTGCCACCTGCAATAGATAATGTGCACTTCAAAACAACTTCACAATTGGCACATAAGCATGTAACATACTCGTATATGTTTATAACTTCAATAATCAATAGAATATTTATCATCATAGAGCTGCATGAAATAGATAAGTCATTAAAACAAGACATACAACACTTGAGCACTAGCTTTGAGGGATGAATGCAAATTGTTTATGAAAAAGGATGCATAATAAAAAAGACCACCTCTTCAACAAGTCCATGTCTCCATCCAAGCCTATAACATCCTGGCATAGCTCCAATGGGTGTGTCCTCCTGACCTGCAGGTTGAAGGGAACAACGCCAAACTAGATGTGAGCACATGCGGGAAGGTAAGAAAGAGAGAAAACTGCAACAATTTAATATTCTTTTTACATTCATTTTATGATTTGAGGGTGCATGTTACTACGGTCTTTGATATAATGGATCTTCTTTTAATATTTAACTTATTAGTCCCATATTTTCTCACCAAAAAACGAAAAAGACTAATATCCAATGAATACCAACCTTCATGAATAAAAAGTGGATATACGAAATTTGCAGGAGATATACTTGTTTCCTGGAATGATGCTCTCAATGCAGGGGACTTGCGGTTACGACGAGGGCGCCTGGTAAGTTGCTAATACAAACAAACACCAAATGAGGAAAAGAGAAAGGAAAGGTGCACCAGTTGGCCTCAAAACAACAATTATAACTTGAATTGTTCTATTTCATCCTCATCATGAATTGACTAAATCCAATTCACAAAACAAGAAAACCAAACCCGTGAAGTTTCAAACGCCTACTTAAAGTCTAAAACAGTCACCATTCAATAGACCAAACGCTTGCCGATAACATTCCAAAACTAATCAAACACAACCAATTTATCAAAAACTCATGTCACATTACCCCCTACTTGCATATGAATATCAATCACAAAGTACTGTAAAAGAAGGGCAGAAGATAAAAAGCATCTTCATTTCATTTTAAACACTCACATAAGGTTGAATGACGGGAGTCCCAACAGGAGCAACTGGCTTAGGGGGCACTGGAGGAGCTTCAGGTGCATTACCAGCTACAACAGCAGCCTCACATTCTTCAATACTCATTTCAGCCTTTTTCACATGTCCATCAAACCTTTCGCACGCTCTTACCACACGAAGGGGCCGAGAACGTCCAGAGGTTGAAGTTCTAGCCGAACTGAGCTTTAAACTAGAGATTGGTCTAAGACCGACATAGTTTTGAGTCTCATAACCTTTAACTGAAGTAACCGTACAGGGAGTATTTACAATGGTGGAAGCCATGACACAAATTCCTCACGATCTCGGAAATCACAAAGATATTGTTTTTAGCTAAAATAAAAACACAAATCAGGTAAAACAAGAAATTGGGTGCACGATAAATTTATAATTAATAAACTAAGAACAGAAATAAGATGAAAAAAATGAACTTTGAATTACCCTTTTCTATTTCTTCTTCTTTCTTAAAAGTTACTAGAAAATCAGAACTAAAATCCGAACCTTTTCACCGTGAATTTGGGTACTAAAATCTTACCTTATCTGATGGGAATAGATAGAGAACCAATGAGAAAATAGGAAGGGAAATTCGAAAGAGAAAAAAAGAAGAAGAAAAAGTTTATATATATCGTAATTTTTGAGCTCAAACAGAAGAACCTATACGGTCGCCTTTGTCTTTCTTTGACAGTTGACAAAAAGAAATAAGCCCACCACCACCAAGACACCAACCACTCTTTGAACACGAACTTTACTCTACTCGCCTCCTTAGCCACCACTTTTAGTCTTTATATTAGGAAAAGGAATTGAATAAGATTAAATTTTGATGAATATAAAACAGGCGATGTACACTATTAACGTTTCACGTTATTATTTTTAAAATTTTACATAATTACATATTTTTTTATTATGTATACTTAATTAATCAGTTCAATCTTAATTTAAAATAATTTAACTAATTTAACTCTCAATGTTTAAAAAATCTATTGAGTTGAGATGTTAAAAGCTTGGTGGCTTTAACTTTGTACTATACAGATTATGTATTTGATTAGGAACGAAGTTAAAATTAAACATTAAAAAAAGGTAAAAATTTATTAAATTTTTAAATTTAAAAATTGAAGAGGTCAAAAATTATATTTTACTAATAATTAAACCAAGGAGAACCTCAAATACAATTATAAAAAAATAAAAAGGGCAAGATATTAACATTTGGAACACAGGTGTATTATGGGACGCAGGTGTGCTTGTACCTGTGTATATTGTAGTCATTTAACTTCCCACGGTTAATATCGGATACATTTGGATATAGAACACCAAATTCAGCTCAACTCATTGCATGTTTTAAGCCTTGGGGTACAAGAACAAAGAGTTTAAAGAAGTCATATGCAAATCTTAGAATTTTTCATTAAACACCAGCCATAACAGTACAAAGATCTTTGCTGCTGCTGGACTAGATATTAACATTGGCTTCTAATTTCAAAGGCCAGAAAACAATTTTTCCATCAATTCTCCAGTTTGGGTCTGGGGTTATCCAAAGAGAAAATGAAAATTGGGGTTGTTGACTGTACACAAAAAAAAAACTATAAAAAAGCAGTGTACAGTTCCTATTTTCTTTTACAAGGGCTTGTTTTGTTGACACCAACTCGTACCAGTCTCAGATCAATACACAATTTCCGCAGAATCTCCTTTCGTCGTCTACAGAGTGCAAGAGTCGGCAGCCACAATGTAAGAAGGGATGTTAAATTGGTCAATAGAGATAAGTTTACATCGGTTTGCTGAACGGTAACTGTTTAGATCCTTGTTCAACCGCATTTCTCCATAACCTGTACCTCACTCCTAGTTTATCATAGGCTACCGGCCAATTCCACACATTTGCCCCGTTAATCATGCGTTCTTGCTGGCCGATCACGAGTCGCAGATCCTCATTCAAGACCTGTATTGGTTAAGCATTAAATGTAGGACCGAAAATACTAGCTACAAGCAAGGTTGATGGATATCATACATGTCTGCAATTTATTCAAACCCTATTATACATAAAAAAGGGGGATAACACATGTAAAAGCAGAGATTAAAGATGACATTGTTGCATAAAAGTTGTAAGCACTCTAACAAAAACTGTAATGTAAAACGTGCTACATAGGAATTTTGAAGTTAGCTGTTTAAAGAAAATAAATCGTATGAGTTACTAGTTATCAGCCTATTGAATACTACCAATCTGTTCAGCAACTCATCCGGACATACAACTGAGGATTTCAAGAACATGTTCAGGTTTTAGCAAGTAATTAATGTGGTCATCAATCCACTACACAAAGAACAGAAAATTAGGATATCATTTTACCTGTTCCGCGAAATGCCTCCATAAATAATGCATAAAAGGAACGTGCTTCAACAAGGGAGCAAAATCTAGTGACATTCTATATAATAGTCGTGTCTTATTTCTCGATGATGGTAAGCAAACATGAAGCTGGTGAAGGTGTGTTGCACATTCTTCGGTACTCTGTCCTTCCAATTTCCCAGGCTTCGATATGCCAATGGTCGATAGCACCATACAAGGTGGTCGAAATTCCATGTCAATGGGATAAGGGTCCCAGTATCCTTGGAGACCAGATGCAGGTGTCAAGAACTTCACCAGACTGAGATGATCAGATTATGCACGTAAGATTACATATTCAAAATAGATACCTACAATGGACTCTTAGCATCTTATCATTATGAAACCCCCCAAGCCTTGCATATGATTCAAAGGTTCCAAGCCATTTAAATAAAATGTCGTCCAAATTGTCATTTGTTGCGCTAAAATCGGATTTGCCAATCTAATTGTAGAAACGAACCTGGGGACTGCCCATCCCTTAGCAAAAGTGGACGTGTGAGTAAAAGGCGCATGCGCAAGATCCAAAAGGTTATCCAACAGTAGCCCATGTTCAACCGGAAGTTCAATGACAATCTGTGCCATTTATCAGCAAACCAAAATATTGAGGTGAGATTGTAGGGACTTCACCCTAGTTATGAAGTAATTGATATTTTTCATCGAGTCATTTAAGCAAAAGTTCACATGATTCTTGCAATCAGAATAGCCTTTGAAAACAACTAGAGCATACCTGGGCATGAATTTCGAATCCGGAAGGAGGTAGTAAGGAAGGAAGAGTTTCCATTGGTGGGTCATCCCCAGGCCAAACCCAGATCATTCCCTCTTGCTCAAGACATGGCAAAGACCTTATTTTCACATTAAGTAATCGTGTCGATGGCATTTTCTCACATTTTCCATCTGTTGTGTATTCCCACCCTAATATATCAAGAAGTATAATATTATATAAATTTGGTTAAACACATTCAAGGCCCTATACTATCCCAAGCATATATAATGCGTAAATCATTCGTTGACGTGTCACGTTTTTAGAAGTGCCTGACAACTTCCTAAACTTTACTAACCATGGTAGGGACATTGGATACGACCCTCATTTACTGAACCAAGGTGAAGAGGGCATGCTCTATGTGCACAAGTGTTCTGGACACATCCTGGATTCCCATCTTTTCCTCGAAAAAGAACCCACGGCTCCTCAAAACAATCAATTGGAATCTGAAACGAGAAAGAACAAGACATTAGCAAGAAAACATATGTTAACTGAAAGTATCAAATAAAAAAGGGAGCACTGGTTCCGATAAACCTGGTACAGAATGAGGATGTATGCCAATTGCCGTGACATGACATAAACGGATCAGTATTAAGATGATAAGCAATAACATAGGTCCAAACAATAGCTTACCATAGTGTTATCCTTCAGATCGGTGGAGAAAGCAACAGGGAACCAGAAATTCTTCAAGCGGGGGTGATACGGTTGAACTGGACCCGACACATCCAAGCTTTTCCGGGGCAACTTCCTCTTGACAGTATTCAGAGATTGTGTTGACGTACTTGAAGAAGGGGATGCCACGCTGGACTCTATTTTGTTCCTATCTTCCAACAGCTTACCATTAACCAATTCCTCCATGTATGCTAGTTTATCCAAAGCAGTGGAAACCCTTGCTTCCGATATATGTACCTGTTATTTCTATTGGATCAGAACCAAAATTGACTATGAAACCAGAGATGGGACCTCACATGATTTTTCCTTTTAGTGTTATAAAAGATACACCCATATTGTAATTAATTCATGTCTTAGTCAGATTGTACTGTGGAAAAAGAAATGGTAAGAATCTCATCAGTTGGATAGCCCGAAACTGTTGGATCTATTTATATATATTGATTTGGCATACACATCCTAATCAAATTATAAGAATCACAGTTTCATTAACATTTAAAAGCTAATCTTGTCTACCTTTTTGTGAGCTTGTGCTAGTTCTCCTTCCAACTCTGCAAGCTCTTTTTTCATGGCGCCAATAGACTTGAATTCACGAGCTAACGGATTCAACACTTCCACTACCTACAACCATAACTACAAAAATCAACCAACACAAACTTCCCAAAAGATTAAATTGCAAAACTGCATTAGATAAACAGTAAAAACATCGTATTGTTAAAAAAAATTCAAAAACACAAAGTGATACGTAAGAAGATTATCGGGTTGAGATTGAAGAAGACCTTCTCATGAAGAAGCACGATTGTAAGCAAGTCTTGCCGAGCCCGCCAATCACAGTATTGAATATCATATTTAGCCAATTCCAATGCCTGATATATATCTAAGAACTTCCCTTTACATTGTGGGACTTTAGACCTTGGATCCTCTACATCAAACAGGTTACCCCACGGGCTCTTCTTATCCTCTGGCCCCAAGCTATTCTCCTCCCCAAACACAGCAAACACCCTAAACCCTCCTTTAACGCCCTGAAATTGCAGCAATGCCGAAATATAAGCCACGTATCTACTGACCTTAAGTTTGCAGTAACCCCAAATTACTCAAGCAGGACAATCAAACAAAATCATTTCAATTGTTAAGCTAACAAACAAGTATAGCAGAATATTACACATACATTTGGTATAAGTTTCTTTTTTTCACTAGTGAATGCAAGTGAAGTGGCAAAGTAAACTTAAAGAAAATGCAACATACGTAAGGATCATGGAACTTTAAGAAAACTCAGAATAAGGATTAACCCAGTTGCTTTTAGCTTTAAAAAAAAAAAACTAAACTTCCTAGCTTCGCAGCCACCAAAGAAATGATAAATCAAGCACTATAAAAACTAAAAACTATTTTTTTCTGAAAATTTCAACGACCCACAAACAAATTAACCCCATAAAAAACAGAAAAAAAGACATTACCTTTTTAGAAACCTTGCATGATCTGCATATTGAGATCGGCAAAGACAAAGCACCAACAGTAGCTATAGCGTTCATGGCGTTTTCTTTAAAAGAAATGCCGTTTGGGGGGGCGGGGGAGGAAGAAAGAAAGAAGTGTAAGCGAAAACTAAAGGGATTTCGTTGGATAAGAGGTTGGTGTTGCGCGCGATCTTGGCAAGCCTCCCGTGGAATGCCACGTGGATGAACGTGGACACGAATGTCGTACGCGTGGCATGTCGGGTATCCACATGCTTTGACGGTCTGAAAGGGAAGGGTATTTTTGATTCTTGGTTATTGTGGGGCCAGGGGTGGTCTCATATCTCCCCTTCTTGCCAGCTCGGATGCTCTAAGATAGCTCAAGCTAGCAGCTTTATCTAACGAGTTTGGATTTAAATGTTTTAAGTCTGACTTAAGCAGCTCCCAGATTTAATTAAAAAAATTGTTAGAATTAATTTTCCTTCTAATTTAAAATTTTAATATATATATATATATAATTGAGCTTTAAAGCTGAGTCCAAGAATCAAGTTTATATAATTAAATTGAATGAATTTATTAGAAAAATAAAATTTTCTTATATATAATACAATGACATGGGGTGGTGGCGCAGTTGGCTAGAGAGCTCAAGCCTCTTTTCACCTCATAAACAATTTTTGTCAGTCCTATTTTGATTATTTTCAAGCTAACATGACCGAAATTTATCAGCAAACTTGGAATGCTAATGCTACCGTCAAGTAACAGGAAAGTGTAAAACAAAAGGCATTCGTTCTCATGACAACAAGCAGACAGCAGAACCTCAATCATTTGAATGTTGAAATTTCAATTTGAACACAACCATTCATGAATAGTATATATTGAGACAATCTAACAATGAACTAACCGGTGATTAAACAGCATTTAATCAACGTCTTTGAAATGACCCAACAATTTTACAACTTGTCCAAGTGTTTTAAATTTCTAGTTGTACCCCGTTCTTACTCCGAGTGAAACATTTTGCAAACCCGTTTCTGTTCTTCTCGGAACTGGCATGATTCGACAACACAGTTGATGAAGACGAGGATGAAGATGGGGGTGTGTTCCCATTGTTCTTATCAGCACTAACTCTTGGAGACTCTGGTTCTCTTTTGGGTGAAGATGTCTTGGAAAGTAAATTCCAAGGCTCTCCACCAGCTTTATGAATCAATGATACTCCAGTAGGGAACATGGGTATGCTCGTGGTGTCGATTAAGAAGTCTTCCAGTGTTGCAAGAGATTTCAGTTGCTGTCCTAAAGATACTATAGTCTTTTGACACTCTGCAAGTTTTCCAGCAGCGGTAGCCAAGTCCTCCTGTCATGGTGTGTCATGACAATCAGATAAAATATCACATACTTCTAAGACTCTCTATTAAATCTATCATCAATGAGAAGGATGAAGAGTTACCTGTTTTATCTTCACTTCAACATTCGATTTAACGCTTTGCTGTAGCTCAGCTTCCTGTTTCTTGCTCGACAGCTCTGCTTCCAGTTCTTGACACTTGACTGTAATTTGCGCTGACACTGCTCTTTCCTTTTCAACTTCTGTTTCTAATAAGTCAATCTTTGCAGACATAGTTCGAGCATCTGCTTCGATGCTAATGAGTTGAGACTCCAAGATTTTCTTTGCTTCATTTGCACCAACTGAAACCTCTGTGGACAAAGCCCTTTCCTTTTCTAATGAGTTTATCTTTGCTAACATTGTCTCTACATCTGCTTCCATGTTCCCGAATTGAGATTCGAGATGTTGCTTTGCATCATTTGCATTACCGAGCTCCCTTTGCAACTCCTCCAATTTCATCTCGGTGTCCCTCAATTGCAGCTCCGATGCTTCGAGACTTTCTCGGGTTTTGGTAAGAGCAATATCTAGTTCAGCCTTCTCAACTTCTATCTTCTCCAACTTCTCTTCGAGTTCCGCTGTTCGATGAGTCATGGCTTCAAGCTCAGCCTTCAACAAGCTATCACCATCTTTATTAGATTGTTTTGCAGTAGCTATCGATTCAAGACATTGGTTTTCACTTGTTTCAGACAATGCAGCAAGTCGTTCCATCTCGAGAAAATCATCCATGAGATCAATCTCAATGGAAGAAGCCAAGAGGTTTCGGTTGACAACCTTTTCATTTTTGAATTGATCAAGGTCTGCAATTAAGGCTGATGCCCATGAATCAGAACAACCAGGTTCTCGGTTTGCCTCCAAGCCACTCATCTTGTGAGTATCAATCTCCACAAGATTAACCCGTTCTCCACTGTCTGATTGACTATCAGTAAGGGAGTCCGCATACCTGGAGAAGGCATTCAGAGATTTACCAGCTATCGCCTTGAGTCTTCGACACTCGGCCTCAAGTTTTGCTACCTTCTTTATGCTCTCCAAGTGTTGTTTGCTAGCTGTTTCAGCTGTTTGGGTGCTCAAGTCCCTTTCAATTGTTCTGATTTCCATCTCCTCCAATTGAAATGAGAGCTCAAGCTTGAGATCTGCATTTTTCTTCTCTAAATCTTCAATCTTTCGCCAGTCAGGACTGAACTGCGGTGGAGGATTGGAATTAATAGCTTCAGCTTTAGCTTGGAGCCCAAGCAACTGGCTTTCGAGTTCAGATTTGGTAGTTTCCCAATCCCGTGCAGCTTTCGCAACAGCTGCACGGATCTTTTCCTCCTGCTCGTCTTTTGCTTGTCTTAGCTGTCTTACACATTCCTTGAGAGCTCCATCAAGATGGCTCACACGATCCTCTAAATCCGAGTTTTGCTGAACTGCAGCCTTGAGTTTTTGCTTCAACACCACTACTTCACTTTCAGCAGTCTCCCAACCTAAAGTTTAAAACAACCAAGTAAACCATAGTAAGCTATGTTGATGAGATTCATCATTCCAATGAGACCACATATCCATATCCAACACTCATTCTTAAGTTCAATTAACGTAGATATAGAGTAGACTACCACTAACACAACAAAGATGAACCCGAAAATGAATAAAACATCTTAGAGCACGTTTACTAGCATGTGACCATATTTTATACCTGCAATAGCTTCTTCTGCAACTTTGGAATGTTGCTTCACCAGGTCCTCTTTGGCACTAATATTAACTAGTGCAGCTGATAATTTCTCCGTCAAGATCTTAATGTTATCGGTAACTTCTTCAGAATTGTGTGAAGCCTTCGACGACAGTTTAGGCGATAGTGTGTCATTATTCGGCGGTGGAGACACCTTGGAACCATCCTGCTTCAACAATTAGAGTGATGAAATCAATCTTAAACTGGGAAAAAACAGACCAAGTTCTGGATCAAATAATCAGAAAATGACTAGCTTAATCGAAAACTCAAGCACAATTTAACTCAATCAAAGAAATAAAAAAAGAAAAAAGAATATTGGTTTCAGTTGCTCACAAGAAACATAGAAGAAAATCTCAAAAGAATATCGATAAAGAACTTTGATGCTTGAAGGAAAGTGAAGAGTCGAGTAACATTGACGCTTGAACTTGCATATTCGTACAGCTGACTAATAATATGATAAAGAAATTGCGGACAAGGATAAGATAATGTAACAGTGTTCACTCTTGAAGCATTTCATCTGTCAACTATCCAAATCTGGCAATAGAAAGAATCACTGTAACGGAGATTGATAGCTACCTGAATTCCACATTAGCATTTAACCTACAACAGTCAATTTACACAAGAAGAGCTACCTGATCATCGGAGTATCTCTCGGAATGTGATGATAACGATCCGGAACTCTCTGTTTCTCCGGGACTTCTCTCGGAAGACTTCCTCTTCCAAAGCCAGTTCCTTTTTTCCATAGCAGATTCCAATTATCCAGCACCAATTAGCTCATCAGAGATTGTTCATCTGCACATAAACACACAAAAAACAACCAAACTTAGTTCAAAATGTCACCATATACACACCAGAAAATCCTTTTAAAGGATAGGAATCATGAGGACAACCTAGGACAAAATCTGTTTCACTAAAAGAACATGAGCAAATCCTTTAAAAAAGACAGATCTTTCAACAATCTAAAATATTTAAAAAATAACATTACTTGGCTTATTCATTTCCTCATCTTTGCTTCAAATCTAAACCTCTAACTGTCCAACCCCAACAACAATGGCTAAAACTTTTAAACACCCAAAAAAAGGGTTTTATTTTTTTTATAAAAAAAGGGGAAGGAAATTATTCTCTAAATAGAAATACCCACTACCATGCAAGATAAAATTCAATCAATGAAACAGTAGTTGAATAAAAATACCCAGAAATCAAAAACCCGCAAACAATGATGCTAAGCCTGAGGCACCCATTAAAGCTAAAGAGCTTCTTCTTGAGATTTCATTAAAAACTAAATAAAACCCGGATATAAAACCAACTAGAAATGACAAATGAAGAGGGGAAAAAACAACTTGAAAGAATCAGAGCAGCTGAGCTGACACAGATCGAATACCTTTTACCGGAGGTGAAGAAATAACTTTAAACCAGATATGGGACTGGAAAGAAACAATGGGAAACAGAAGTTGGGTTCAGATTTGAAATCCTAGTTTGAAGGATTAAAAAAAAAACATTAAAACAAACTCTGCAAGAAAATCTGGGGATTGTCTGCAGATAATCAGGTAAGAAAAAACACTAGTATAATCAAGTTTTTACAGATAATTTGGACTTCTATTCTTTGACCCTTTTCTTTGTGTCCTTGTTTCTCTTTTGGGTTTTCTCTTTCTTTCTTTTTTTATTAATAATATGAAAAATAAACAGAGACAGCATGTGATTTGTGAATGTGAAAGAGTTGGAAGCCTCAAAGTAAATAAAAAAAAATACTTTTTTCTTTGTTCAAAAAAATTCAGAATTCTTTATGGCATTTGTTTAGTATTATATTAATTTAGATTTTGAAATAGAGCTGGCCCTTTCCTCCCGCCCAGGGGAATGGATGAACAGTAGCGTAGCAGAAACATTCATGGCGGCTTTCTAATAAATCTTAACTGTTAAAGTTTTTGTGGTAGTTAAAAAGAAATTTATTTTTTTATATCTTGCCTAAATAAAAAATAGATGTTCAAAGTTTATTTTTTTGAATTTAGGTATTTAAAATATTTTTTATAAAAATAAATGTTCAAAATTTAATCGTTATAATTTTAAGTGTTTAAAATTTATAATGTTACAATTTTATGTGCTTATCCGTTAAAATATGCTAAAAAATTATTAATCAATCAATGCTTGAACGTGATAAGTTTATTTTATTTTTTAAAACTAAAAACTTAAAAATATTTTTTATAAGATTCCAAAATTTTACATTTTTTACAAAACAGTTCTTAAATCTTTAAAATTTCTCAAACTCAAACCTCAAATCGCCACTGCTTCCGCCGCCGATCGTCACGCTTGAGCACACCCATAAGGCCTCCAAACTTAGGCGGTCATTTCCTCCAACACGGCATCGCCAGAAACGCTGAACGGCGTGCCAGCCGAACATAGATTTTGCGTTCGACGTTTAGTTGGCACGTCATTCGACGTTTTCGGTGACGCTATGTTGGGGAAAATGACCGCCTAAATTCGGCGACAACATTGGTGTGCTCAGGTGTGGCGATCGGCGGTGAAAGCGGCGGCGATTTGAGATTTGCGTTTAGGAAATTTTAAGAATTTATGGACTGTTTTATAAAAAGTGCAAAATTTAAGATTTTATAAAAAATTAAATTTTTATGCTTTTTTCTTAGTTTTTTTTAAAAGTAAAATTAGTGTCACCTGTCAAACATTATTTGTTATTATTTTTTAATACTTCTTGACTGTTATACTCCTGAAATTATAACTGTTAAAATTTTAAATTTTTATTTTTATAAAAAATACTTTAAACACTTAAAATTTTAAAAATATACTTTAAATATTTATTTTTCATTTAAGCCCAAATTTTCACTGTTAAAGTTTTGTGGGTGTTAAAACAAACTTATTTTCTTTATCTCTGTCTTGAAAAATGATACTCTGTGTTACTGAGATTGAGAGCGTGTTTTTCAGCTTTTTTTTCCTTTTTTACTGTCATAGTCTTTTTGGCAAATAGTTGAAGGAATCCTATGAGATGGTTCCACGACTGCATCTAATTTACTTTTACTCCTTGTTATGTGGTTTTTTTATTCTTTTATTTTAGGTATGATATAAAAAACACTTTCAATATTTGATTGGATAATTATTCAATTAATTAATGGAGTTTATTGTTCCTCTTAGTGTCTTAGAGTTCGACCCCTTCCTCTAATAAAAGAATACCTACCGTCTAAAATAATAAAAAAAATACCACATCATCAAACTATAAAGGATTTAAGTTTAAAAATAAATACTTATTCGAGACTCATTAAAAATATTTTATTTTTTTCTCTATCCTCGTTCTTTTTTCTTTTAAAATTAAGTTTTGTCAAAAAAATTAAATTTAAAAACTAATACTTGTAAAAGAAATATACAAAACAAGAAAGCGACACAAAATGAAATTGGCAAAATTAAATAAATATTTCTTTTTAAGAATTATTTAAAAATATCCCTCATTAAAAATTATTTAGAAAAATATTATATTTTAGCTCACGTAATACAAACTCTAGTTTAATCAAAAGTGAATTTTAAACTCGTACATAGCTAAAAGCGAGTTCCGTATAAAAGAAACTTAGTAGATTAATTTTTTTATTTTTACCTACCACTCAACAAAGAACTTGTGCTTTGCTAAACTCAAATTTAAAACTTAGCTAAACGCAAATTTATCATACGTGGGTGGGTTGAAAAAATAATTTATTTTACTTGGAGATTATTTTTTAAATATTTCCCTCAAAAGAAATATTGACCTAATTTTACAACTGAAGTATTATATAAAAAATAAATAAAACTTAAAATGTCATCTTTATTATTCCAATTTTAAATAGGTATGACAATCGACAAACTTACTTTTGGGGAGAAAATAATTAGAAAAGGGTTAAATAGCCACCCCTTCACTACCTCGCTTTTCTCATTTTGATACCTATAATTTTTTAAAGTCCAATTAGATTGCTGGATTTATCTTCCCGTCCTATGTCAAACTATCTCGTAAGTTAATTCTGGCAAATTTGTCATTCAGTCAAGATGTTTGCTCTACCCTCCTTTTCCTATTGTTGTTCTCTCTCAATGATTCTCTTTCATTTGCTTTTCGACACCAGTTTAAAAAATATATATTTTAAATTATTTTAATAGTAAAAACCAATACAATATTTTTAATTACTTAGCACAAATTGTTTGGCATAATCACTAATAGTCAATTTATTACTTAATTAATTCAGATTAAGTACTGCATAAGCTCATTATAAAGGCGACCCTCTTAATTTAATTGTTCAAATCACAACTTCATAATCTAAATCCCTAATCTTGCTTGAGAAATTTAATATACCATCTTACTAGATCAACTGATTGTCGGTATCACATCAAAAACCTATTGACTCGTAGTAAACAGACTCGAAGTAGTAAGTTTGAAAAAAACAAGTGTATTTAATTCTAATTAAAACTTGATAATACTTTAATTTGAATATTTGAATTCTAATGGCGTCATAGATTCTTAGTATCTGAGAAACTAAAAAAGGCACCAGAATTTGAATTTGATGCAACAATTCAAATGTTGGTGCTGTGTGGTATGTATTCTAATCGTACAACACATGTTATTGAACCAATAGACGGCCAAAGTCCCAATCATAATTAATAATTGGGTAAACTACTAGGGTAGTCCCTTCTGTTTTCAGTATATTTTGTTTTGGTCATCAGTTTTGAAAAGGTTAGGTTTTAGTCACTTACGATATCGATTTGTTTCATTTTAGTCACTCAAACGCTAATTTGTTAAATTATTGACATGACACATTGATAAAAAATTAATTTTTAATTTAATTCAACTTTTAAAACTTTATTTTTTCCCTCTTTAGAAAGAACCCCAAAATTCTCTATTTTATCCCCCAAATCCCTATTTGAATTTTAACTCGTAATGGTTTCATTACAGGTTTAAATAAAAATTTAACCCTTAAACTATACTCTTTATTTGCTTTTCCCTTAAACTATTTTTTGCTCAAAACAAATATCTAAACTATTATTTTCGGCCACTTTAAGTCTGGTAGGTATTTAAGTTAAAAAAATTCGGCCAATAAGATGTTGACATGCTACAAAGACTTTTTGACCAAAAAATAATTTAGGGACTAAAAGTAAAAAATGACATAGTTTAAGTACTTATTTTTTATAAAAAATAATTTAAGTTTTTAAAGTTATCAAAAATAATAGTCTAAATACTTATTTTGACCAAAAATAGTTTAACTGCTGAGATAACAAACAAAAGCATAGTTCAAGAGCTAAATATTAATTTAAGCCTTCATTATATACGAAAATTACTTGCTTGAGATGAAAAAGAAACAGATTTCAAGCATTTAGTTCTTCATCACATCAATGGAAGCCTTTGTCATTCTTCTTTTTTGCTCTTTTTTGTTTGCTAATCTAACTATATCCACAGAAGTGGACACGATAGTTTCAGCAAGTGGAAGATTTGAGCTTGGGTTCTTCAGTCCAAGTAATTCAACCAAGAACAAGTACCCGAGAATTTGGTACAAACAAATGCCACTCAAAACTGCAGTATGGGTAGTATAGTATTAAATTGCGGTTGCGGATATAGTTGCAGCATCACGGTTACGGCAGTTGCCGAGTTATTTTTCATTAAAAAATTATTATAATTTAAAATACGATCACAGTGTTGCGGTTTGCGGGGACCTTCAAAACTATTACGATGCGGTTACAATTCAATACTGTGATGGGTAGTCAAGCTCAATGATTCATCAACTTTTTAAAACTCACCAAACAAGGGATTCTAATCCTTCAGATCCATAATGGAACCACCGTTTGGCGTTCGAATGCATCGAGACCCGCTCAGAATCCGTCCGCGACGATCTTCGATTCAGGGAAAAGTGAAAACCCAGCACTTGTATATATGGAGAGAATGACTATTTTCTATTGGAAAAGAACCAAATAGTTCAGCCAGGTTGAACAGATATGGGCCTTAAGATCCTAGCTACGTAGCTATATACTTGGCACTGAATGGAATTAGCCTTGCCCACGAGCCATGAGCCCATAACATAACTGCACCAAATAGGAAGATTGGGCTGTTCTTTTTTCGCCCATACATGAATTATTTAGTAATCGCTATGGGTACTTATCGAGCTAGTCGATTGCGAGTTAAGTAATGTTTCACTCGACTTAAAAATTATTTGACTTATGCTAGATTTAATACTCGATAAGTTCGATAGATTTTTGCTCGACTTGTGCTCGTTAAAAAAAATTCATTATCGACTCGTTGCTCGTTAAGCACGGTAAATACATAAAGTTTTGAAAATTTGTACCTCAAGATTTTATGTGTAAATTACTTACTAGGCCGTTGATCTTTTATAGAATTTTCAACTAACATTCAAACTGTAAGAGAGCATAATTTTTTAAGGTAGTCACAAAAAATCGTAAAAAAATTATAGAATAAATTAACGAGTTGTTTGTTAACTTTTTCGAGTCGAGATAGACTTTGTTTGACTTGATTTATTAAGATTTTGAGTTTGAATTATTAATTCGAATAAAATATTGACTAAATTTTAACTAAATCGAACTTGAACGGTTCAATTCAATTAACACCCTAGTAATTGCTAAGCTGAAATCATAAGGTGGTAATGTTTCAGAATTTATACAGTTTGTGAGATACTCCATTTCTGATCCACAATACTGGACCAATCGGTTGTCTACCTTATATTTTGGCCAATTAACGCCGCACCAGCTTGAGAAGACAAATGCCCGTTGCTAAATATCCGTTAATGAAATTATGAAAGTGAACAGTCTTTTTAGTCCGAAACTGAATCCGACATGATACCAAAATTTTCAGGTTCAGAATTTGACAATCGTATATATATTTTTTATTTCTCGGCCCATGTTAATTTTTCTGGGAAAGCAACACAGGTGGTCACCCAACTATCTTTTTCTGTTTTAGTCACCCAATTAAATTTTTCGTCAAAATCATCACTAATGTTTCGTTTCGTTAACATTTTGATCACCGACAATTAAATATTTAATGGAAATTGTAACATGGCATGGTTTAATAATAATTCTAATCCTAAAATTATTATATTATATCAATTTAATCCTAACACGAAATAATTCATTAAATATTTAGATTAAACTCCAAATTCTTCATCCCCTTTCTTCTTCTGCAACACTACTCCGAAAATTTAGCTAATTTGGACCATGTATAACTTTAATAATATCATTCTTTTGTATCAATTGACTGTCGATTTCTTCTCCTATCACATTTCTATCCTCGTCGAAAGTCAGCAATATTGTTGTCTCGGGTGCAAGGTTCATAAGCTTCGCAATGGCCGCAGATGTCTTCCCTTTGGCTAGAACCTCCATATACTTGTCAAGTAAAATAAATGAGATAAGCATTGCGCTTGTCTCGAAAAAATCAGTACCCTCGAAATCTGGAGAGGAAGCAGCTCTTATCGCAGTGTATACAGAATAAAAGCAGGCTGCATTAGTCCCCAATGCAACTAAAACATCCATATTGGCAGAGCCATGGCACAATGCTTTGTAGGAACCGTATAAACCGCCGCCCTATTATGAACTCACTGAAGTTGATAGCACCCACCTTATAATCTCACTTATAGTTAGCATATTAACTACTTTGGTATCCAATCCATGCTTAATTCTCGGGACTTACATAAACACCATGGAAGTTAAAAATACAGGAGTGGTGAAAAATCAAGCTCCACAGGAAGGATCTGAAGTACTGCTTGATTTCTTCCTTTTTATGAAACTCCCTTCCATCTCCTTCGCCTTCGGGAAATATAGTTGCCTTGAAACGCTTGCTACTACTGGTTGAATCTATCACTCTGATGAAGTTTCTTGGTCCGGTCATATTCGGTTTGTACGAGACTGAAATCTTTTTGATCTCAGGTGATATTTCTACAGCTTGAACTCCTGAAAGGACTTGAATGGAATTTTCAAGCATTCTCATTGAATTTTCAGTCCTTACACCGTCAACACGAAGATTAATCTTGCTCATGTCTTCTCCCTACAAACATATTTGTCTTTAAGCTTAATTGATCTGAAAGTTGGCAAATTAATTTTCAGAGTAGTATTGCGGAGGAAGAAGAAAGGGATGGAAAATTTGGGGTTTAGTCCAAATATTTGATGAGTTATTTCGTTTTAGGATTAAATTGATATAATATAATAATTTTAGGGACTAAAAGTGTTATTAAACTATGTCATGTCACAATTTTCGTTGAATATTTATGGGTCGGTGACCAAAACGATAACAAAAAAAATATTAGTAACAATTTTGATGAAAAAATTAGTTGGGTGACCAAAACAGGAAAAAATGATAATTGAGTGACTACCTGTGTAGTTTACCTTTTTTTTTATAAAAGCAGCTAGTTAAATTAAAATTATAACAAGAGTTTACAATCATAAACATAAACTAAATACATTATTCGAATATTTTTCATAATCATTGAAATAAAAGTTAGTCACTTAAAATTATACAAAAAAACATATTATGAAGAGGTAAAATTTCAACCTAAAAATTCAAACAAAAAATTAATGCGGACAACACCAAAAATCGATCATGAAGCATAAAAATTGTTTGATCATTTCTTATCAGATAATGAATCGTCATATTTAACAACTTATCTAAACGAGGCTTTTTCCAAAAATTTCTATGAATTTAGCATTCATTGGTTGCCTGAGGCTATGGAGACAAGTATTATTGAATGGCTTAAATAAAAAATAAGTGTTCAAAATATATTTTTTTCGAATTTTAAATATTTAGAGTATTTTTTTATAAAAAAATAGTGCTTAAAATTTTAATCGTTACAATTTTAAGTGTTCGACCGTCAATGCCGTTTAAAAAATAGTTGTCTAATCAAAAAGAGACACATGATAATAATATTAATTTTTTAAATTTTTTGAAAAGAAGCTTTAAAATTTTAATTTTTTAAAAAAATCTTAAAATTATTAAAAATCTTCAAGTTAGTCCCTAAATTTCTAAAAATAACAAAACCTTAATTCTCCAATTCTTCACCGTTGTCGCTGTTGATCGCGGTCGCCGTCCCACCCTTTTGGTCGCCAATGTGCCACGACTTTGTTCACGTAAACTGGGGTGAATTAACTGTATCTATAGAGCCAACAAACAAATTTGTTTTCAATCGAACTAGCTCCAGGCTTCAGCAAAGAAACAAATTATCAAATTTCCGGAGGATCTTTCCTCCGATCCACATGTTCCCTTGAAAAGACCACTTCAAATCATGTTTTGGTTAATCACAGACACATGCAGAAATACGTAACATGTTATATAAATAAATGTGCTACCTCACTACTATTAGCCTATTACCTATATCATGTTATATCAGTTTTCAAGAACTAACGTGCAAAACTGCTTCGTTTACTTCAACATTAGGGTCCCATCGCCATGCATGAAAGTGAGAAAAATCGATACTATTTTAACACTAAATTTTAGTTTAGGCTTTAATTATACAATTGGACCATTAAAAAATCGATTGTACTACTTTAAGTTTAGTATCGATTGTACTACTTAACTAAAAAATCGATACTATTTTAACACTAAACTTTAGTTTAGGCTTTAATTATACAATTGGACCATTAAAATCGAGGATGTGGATGGATCTTTACGATCTGCGTGTAATGACATTGAGAGATTTTAACAGCTCAGTAGTATAATT
This sequence comes from Hibiscus mutabilis, assembly GCA_019671005.1. Lineage (NCBI taxonomy): Eukaryota > Viridiplantae > Streptophyta > Magnoliopsida > Malvales > Malvaceae > Hibiscus > Hibiscus mutabilis. The sequence goes on along the minus strand of CM033741.1, from coordinate 2,800,500 downwards.
GAAGTCTAAACTAAAGTTTAGTGCTAAGACAATATAGATTTTTAGTTCAGTAGTATAACTAATACTAAACTTAAAGTCAGTGGTATCGGTGTAGTTTACAGGTTAGTTTTCGGATGTTAAAAAATCTTGGTATAATTATATTCTCGGTACCTGTAATCTTTACACATTTGAAGTGTAGTTCCTCTACTTTTAATCTCATGAAATTAAGTCTTTCAAATCTTTTGATTTAATAATTGAGAAGTCTAATTGATAACACAGTAAAGAAAAGTCTTTTGTTAAATTAAATTGTATGACATTTTGAAGAAAAAAAGATATAAAGATTAAAAAGCGAATTGTAAGGGTTTTGATTACGAATCTAGGATTATAAGGTTCTTCAACCCTATTCTGGAGAAGCAAAGAGAAATTTATTTCTTTTTTGCTTACATGACTTCGTTGTGACTTTAGATTGGTCACGTGAGCTTTTTTTAGTCAATGTTAATCCAATTAATCAAAGGAATTCAATCATAAACTCAAAGGAGTATATGAATTAAACTTTAAATGTTTAAATAGTACAAGGATTTGAAGTAGAATTAGATCAAATTTCAAACAGAATCGATGGTGATTTCTTGGTTAATTAATTTGGTCCAGAAGGTCCAATAATCAAAGTTTGGTCCTGTAAGATCTAGTAATTTATTCTGTACGAAAGAGACTCAAATGATAGGGTGTTATAGGAAAAAACTTTATTATACAAATTGGTATTTATACTTCGTTGATTTTTTTCCAAACTTATCCTTGAGATTTTTTAATAAATTAGTTCTTAAATTTAGAAAGAATTTTTAAACTGGTATCTAAATTTTGAATTTTTTTAAATTAGTACTTGATGCTAATATGATATTTCAATAACTAATTACGTTGCGATACGTAATACTTAATGACACCGAATGCCCTCTAATTTCTGACTATATAAATTTTTGGTCCAATCAAATGTAACAAAAATTAATTTTAGAAAACGTTAGAACATCAAATCATATAGATTATATGCTTTATTCGTAGTGTAGCCTTTTAGTTTTGAGAATTAAAATTTTAAATTTTGTTGATGTAACTTGTTGCCTGCTTTAATTTCCTCTCCTAACCTGATCAAAGTGGTCCTCATATTCTTGGATATGGTTTTATTTTATTTTTTAAAAGTTATACATGATTTTCACAAATTAACATTCAAATCTAAATATCTAAGAATTTTGAATTTTAACTTTTGTAACTTTCTATAAAGATGACAATTTGAATTGAGTCCTAATATATTTATAGATCTGTGATATGTTTTTTCATGAATTTAAATGTTAAAATTGTTATTTGTATCAAGTTTAGAGCAAATATAAATAAACATTTTTTGTCATTAATTATCTAAATCTATATTGAAGAATACATTTGTTTTTTTAAAGAGATTCGAATATTGATCATCAAACTTCAAGTGAATTAAAATTTGACATATAATTTAAAGTTAAAATTTATTTTTATGACATCAAATATACGATAAATAATAATATTTGATTGGAATTCATCTAATAATATTCACATAATTTACAAATAAAAATGAGTTTAAATTTTTAAACAAATGTACAAATTAAATTTAATTAATTTAATAATAAAAAACATATGTTATATTATCCTCCCTAACTATGCACATATTAGAATTCGTAAGCTATGAAATTAAATTTTGTACGTCACCTAGAAGCGAGAATTAGGTTGGCAAAAATAGCGATTTGTATGTAGTAATTGTAGAGGCGTAACCAAAAGTCAAACATTGGAACTTGAAATGAGCAGCGCCGAGCGAACAAGAAGAGGAAAAACGGAGACAGAGAAATCCTCCAAAGTTACGGTGGCACATTATAAGTGGACAGCTGTTGAGTCAATGTCCAACATTTTACAATCATATGAGTCTTTGACTAACTTCTTACACCTCTACTCTCAACTCTATCTGCCCTATCCACATGCATGCCTCAAAATATATTTTTACGCATTTATTGTAAGTTGTAACCAGTTATATTCGTATATAAATATTTATTTTTTTAATATTTTCAAATGCTTTTATATTAGTTGAGTAAATAACTTTATTTTCAAATTTATATTAGTCATTAAAGTTTTAAAACATTTAAATTATTTATCGAAATTTAGATATTATTTTTTTTATTATTTTTTGACACTGTTCATTCATCTTTAAACAAAAGATTTTTTTTAAAGTACGTAACGATAAAAACCTTCATCGGTACGGGAGAAATAATACATTGAGAAATGAATTTCGTTCGATGATGGAGTGAGATCAACAAGAGATAAAGCGGAAGGTTTTTGCTCGATTCATGGACTCCGGAATACTTTTCAACGAATTGGGGGTCGAATTCGAACTTAGTGGACAAGACAAAACGACTGGTGTAATTTTATATCGAACAATAACGACTATGAATGGTGGAGTTGAAAAACGTTCGATGTTTAAACTTTAGTAACAATAAACGTTTAATGTCTAAACTGCAGTGAAAAATCGAAACAATTTATAACTTCAGTAATCAAAGTATGTTTGAAAGTGAAGCTAAGTGGCTATTTACTAGTTTACCCATATTATTTTTGTGTCAGTTTTCTTAATTTCAATAAAAATTATTATTTGATAAAAATATTTTTGCGGTAGACAAATATCTTAAAAGTATATTTTAACATTTTAAAAGTAAATTGAATAATCTATGAATAAATACTACCTTATAATTACTTTTAAACTATTAAAATATAATTGAATAAAATATTTATCATAGTGTTAAGAATGATCATGGAATTATTTTTTAACCAACAACTTTATTGATGTTTCCTAAAATGATGTTATCTTTAATATTTTAACATAAATTATTTACGTGAGAGTATAATATATTTTATCGTTATATTACGTAATTTTTTTATATTCTTTGAGTACAATATAACATCTATGTTTGATTTTAAATTGCAAAATTTTAAGTTAAACTACTTGAATGTGGACCAACTAGTAGAATACAACACCCTTACTATCGGATCACTTCTTGGGTTCCTTGTAAAATTACTTCGATATACTGAAAATGTGTTTTTTCACTGTATTTATTTTATAGGGGTCTCTATCTGGTATATACATGCTAAAGTTAAGAGCCCCTAGAGTTAGGGGTTAAATGCACGGCTCGTTGAATAAGGACCAATTTCCAATTTCCATCAACCATCGAGGATTAATCAAACTTAGGTTAGTTGAAATGGGTTCCTACGTGATACTTTGAGTTAAGGTATTTCAGCTTTATCGCCAACCCTCCACTTTTAATACCAATTTCCACACTCCCTAAATTCACAGGCTTTCACATGTATATATATGAACAAATATTTTATGTATTAGATGGGACACACTTTGTAAAAACGGTCTAATTTAAGATTTAGAGATTTAGTTTAGAGTTTATGTTTTAAAATTTAAAATTTAGAGTTTATTGTTAGAATTTAGATTTCGGAATTTAAAAATCAAAATTTAAGATTTAGGGTTTTAAGATTAAAGATTTATATTTTAATTTTTAAAATACAATTAGACATACTTTTAAAATATTTTTCAACGGTTAGTACGTGAAATAATCTCTCCGAATAAATAGTTTAATCTTTTTGAAATACGAGAATGAATGTTAGGCCCTTTAGGGTACTACCAACTAACAAGAAAACAGTGTAGTTTAGACATACCTATTAAGATGCTTAAAAGGTAAAACTAGAGGATCGCAATCAGAATCATTGAATTAAAATTTAAGGTAGGCTTTTCAAATAATTTAAATGAAACATAATACGATATTATTGATACCAGGATAAGGGTATAGAGATTAAGAACAATTCATTTGGTGGGATGAGAATTGTATGGAAGTTTTGAGGGGGAGGAGATTAGAGAATAGTTTGAAATAGGGACATTGGGAGAAAAATTATTAGATGCATCCGACTTACCACGTCATCTGCGATTTCAGTCAATAAAACTCATTCATTTTATTTTTTCAAAGTGAATCTTCACTTCTTTCCTATATGTAAATAAAGGGTGAGTATCTATTTGAAAATTACATTAAGTTGAATGGATCTTACTAGCTAGAACCACAGATGATGTGGTGAGCCAGGTTTATCTAATAATTTTTGTATTGGAAGAGAGGAGAGGTTTAATAGTTGGTTGAGATTTTAATTGTTTTTATTTAACGAGTACATATGATGTGGTGAGCCAGGTTCATCTAATAATTTTTGTATTGGAAGAGAGGAGAGGTTTAATAGTTGATTGAGATTTTAAATGTTTTTATTTAACGAGCTCCGAGTATATTTAAAGATTTGTGGTCTTAAAAAATCATATGTTCATTAATTTAGAAATAATTTATTTAAAAAAATCTTTTTAAATTGATTTGCATCATAACTCGATATAACTTGATAGAATCTGTATAGAACATATGAATGACAAATGATCATGACTTTATCTAACAATATATATTTTTTATAATCCTACTTCTATTTTTACTTAGAGAGGGGAAGAAGATACTCTAGGGAAAAGAAATGTTCCTGTTATGTTTTGAACCCAGGACCTAAAAGAAGGAGAAGGGAGCAAGTGAGCAGCTTTGACCAACCAACCTTCAACACTTGCTCATCTAACAATACATTTTATTACCATATGGTCATATTAACTTAATGAGGTATAGATATGATGAGATGTAAACATATAACAAGTATCACACTTGTGGCACAATCGATTTTTAGTATTAAAAGAAAAGAGACAATAACTATAAAAAAATCGTACCCAAACTTATAACTGTACTAATACGAAAGTTTGAGATTTTTTTGGGAGCAACTTCCCTTCATTCCTTCTACTTTTTCCACTATGATTTTGGTCATGTGAAAAGCAAATAAAGAAGGTTTATCTCCAAGACAAAGATGTCGTAATGTGGACCAGCGAAAGTATGGTTGGGGAAGAGGTCTACCCAGAAGTTGTCCAATGTCTCGAATGTCTGTATAATTTATGAATACTTTAAAAACAAATTTCAGACTTTATGAAAGATGTGTGGCAAAACAATGCGTCTTTTTAAAGTTTGCTCGACTTTGGCCAACCCCTTCTTTTATCTTACAACTAAAGTCCTGTTTTTGGGTTTCGGTGGATTCCTAGATTTTGAGGGTCCTTTCAATCGCCAACTTTCAACCCCTTTTTCCCAATTTTCCACATGATCTGTCTTTTAATTACGGGTTGGATTTGGACAAAATAAATTTATAAATCCGAGTTGGTCCAATAAATTAGTCGAAACGGTACGATAATCATACCAGTAAAATTAGCGGTTAAACGGGACATGAATGATTACGATTTTTTCGCTAAATGGTTAACCGAAAAAATCGATAAGAAATTTTAAAATTATTTTTATATTAATATTAAATTATTATTTATTACTAATATATGTGTAAGTATCATACTTAAAATATATTTTATAATGATAATTAAATTATTTGCAATGATCAAAAGTGTATTGTACGTCTATTCGAACGTGCATCTATTCTAGTTTTGAGATATAGTGAGATATGTGTTGCATCATTTTGTTTTTGTTGAGTTTTCTAGTGTGGTTGCAGGTTGTTTGTGTCTTGGGTCATTGATTTGATCTTGCAGCTCCTTTTACGGTTCATGTTGTCGTGTCTTTGTTTTATTTAAATTTGTTCTTTAACAACTCTATTGAGCTTGTGTTCATGTTATTGTGATCGTAAAATGAATAAATTTCGAGTACTTTTTCTTCTTTCGGTGTTCTTGTCTCGATTTCAGTTGACTCAAACGCTGTAACACCTGAGAGTTTTAAAAAAATAAATGTAGGGGATTGAACCCACAACCTTAGGATACTTGGCTAGTAACCCAGCCAACTAAGCTAGGTAGCTCTTGATGTTTTAATCCCCCGAATTTACATGTGAATCCTACCAGTCCTCTCATCTAGGATAATTATTATCCCAATCTACCTTTCCACCAACCAAAAAATAATAACATTAGATCCAAAAATCCCCAATCTCATCAATTTTCTCCTACCAACCCTAACCCTGGCCACCCCCGATCTGCCCCTACTGCGCCGTCGTGCCGTGCATCGCCGCCACCAATCGAAGCACCGCCTTCGTCCGACCAAAATCCCTAAAGCCACGCGCTCGACCGCCGTTGCAATCGCCGAGAATCGGAGGATTTAGGTTCATCGAACCTAGGGTTAAACCCTTTTGGGTTTTGGCTTATTCCGACCATTGTGGCTAGCCGTTCGACGGTCCAGGACCGCCGCCGCCTTCGCCGTGCAAAGACGAGTAAAACCCCTTTGGCCGATCTTTAATCTGCCGCCGGCAAGGCCTTCATCGGAGTTGCGTTAATTTGGCGATTATTTGAATCGTTTGGGTAAGTTCCAGCCACATTTTTGGCTTATTTCAGCATTTTATAGGTTTCATTTGATTCTGGGTATAATGAACTTTCGTTTTCCGGCAGAAATGACACAAAAGGGCATTCCAACGACTTTTTTCGGCGACCGTCAGTGACCGTCCTGTGGTTTGATATTAAGGTAGGTGAACTGGTCTAACCCGGTTCAACCAGCCCGGCCCGAACCGGTCTGAACTGAGTCAACTCAGTGAGTCAACTCGCCCGAGTCTACTCGCCTGAGTTAACCAATAGACCAGTAATGTCATGCTGACGTCAGCATTGACTGACTCCTGACGTCAGCGTTGACTTTGACCAATGATGTCAGCAGGACGTTAGCGTTGACTTTGACCAAAAAGTCAAATTTTCTCGAAAAGTCTTATTTTATGTTTTTTAACGTCCTGAGTCCGATTTCGAAGCCCGTTTCGTGAAATTCTAACCCGAAAGCCTCCAAATAGGACTTTGAAATTGAACGTGCATTTGTATTAAATTATTTGAGAAAGGTTGTAGAACAAAGGACTGACATTGATCTTTTGATTAAAAGTACTCATGGATCTCCCGAGCGTGCCTTCGCCCAGCCCAGCTCGTCCCGATCAGTTCAGCCCCGTGATCCCATTGTCACGCGTACGATTTTATAATTTAGTATTTTATTTCGATCAAGATGTGAACCTGTTAGTAACCGTAATCCTTGTCGATCTAGGTTCCAGTAACGGAGCGTATTCTCGGTGCCTAGTAGATTCAGACCTACCTGACTTTTGAGGTGTGTTTCCGTATGTGCTATATGATTGATTTTTAATTGTTATATCTGCTTTATAAATGTTCTATCTAACCGACTATGTGTACATGAATTATTTACTTGATTTCACACGAACATAGCATGTTTTCTGAAGTAAGCATGATTATACTATATGATTGATATATGCCCCAGTACCCGATATGACAAGCATGTTCTATGATTACCGCTTATCAATATAGAATTGTGTTTATCGAGTATTGTTCTTACTGTCTACTACTGCATACCATGATGCTGTCTGGATTGATTAATAGGGGTACTTGGGTTATGATATGAAGTCTTGTAAGGTTCAGCCCTGATTCAGCTGGTAATTCTGCTTGTATGAGGTTCCTATGCTTCGGCTAGGGTAATTCTGCATGTATTCGGTTCCTACGCTTCGGCTAGGGTAATTCCGTCCGGACCTAAGGTATTCCCTTAGGATGGTACCAATGCCCCCTGAGCTTGGGTTAACGCTTGTATATGATACCGTTCTGGGGAACCGTATTAGGGAGTTAGGTTGAAGGGTAGTTAAGTTATAGAAAGTTGCATGCGTATGAACATATCTTACGGAAATATTTTACTATGCTATTGATATAAATGTTTTACTTGTACTGTTGGAACACACTGAGCTTTCTAGCTCATACCCCATTCTTTCTCATTTTTCAGATAATTTAGATAGGCTACCCTATACCTAACACTCAGAGGATCGACACATTCCGTATTCTATATATATTGTAATGTTTCCATCCACCATTTTTTATCTCAGGGTGACATGTGCCTATATTTTGAGATTTATGACATTTTGTTACGATCTTTTGATACGTTACTTGATGTTGCCTATTTTGTAATCACTGTATGTCATGCTATAAAGATGACTTTACCAGTTTACGTAGGTTTATAAATATAGACATATATATATTCAAATTATATATTTGAATATTTGATAGATTTTTAATTTATATATTTAAGTTGAGACGTGCCCCTTTGACTCGGTCCTTCCGCATAGGCTTATCTAGGGGGTTACATTTGATTGGTATCAGAGCGTTTGGTTTTAAAACCTCCAACCGTGGGTGAGTCCATTTAAAGTATTACTTTGAAAAGTTTTATGAAGTAGGTCATGTCACCAAGTTTTATGTTTAATTGTGTTCGATTTTCCAGTGTCATTAACTGACCTTAGGTTCTATTTCTTGTAGAGATCCTCGGATATGAGCACCAGAAGGGGTCGACGACCCGCCCGTGGGCGAGGTCGAACTGCTAGATTTGTGGACCCGATTGAGGATCTAGTGGTCGATCCAGCTGCCCCTACAGACACTTCATCCCTCGTTGATCCTTCAGCTCTCGTAAAGCCTCCCACCCCTTGTGGTCCCTCAGTTTCGACGGTTCCACCATCTGCTCCTGGTATTGATATGACTACTCCGGTCAGAGGAGCAACAGTTTCTGGGCATGAGCCTATTACTGGAGTTACTGATGAGAGTTTGAGTAGACAGTTTCTTCAGCTGATTCAGGGTGTAGTCAGAGCATCGAGTGTCGCTCTAGAAGTCCCTATCTCCCAGACTTTGTTTGCTAACGGGATCAGGACCTTATCGGGATCTCTTAGTGGAGCACCGACTGAGGCTGAGGAATGGTTGTGTGACACCGAGCGACGAATGTATGAGATAGGTTTTGAGCCATCCAATAAATACTTGGGAGCTGTATCTATGCTAAATGGGAATGCTCGCACCTGGTGGGAGTACATTATGAGTAGCGTTCCATCTGATCGGTTGGCATGTGATTTCTTCAATGAACGATTTATGAACTGTTACCTGGGCGAACAGTTCTTGAGGGAGAGACGTCAGGCATTCAAGGACCTGGTACAGGGTTTTATGGCAGTGGCTGTGTATGAGATACAATTTTTAGAGTTGCAGAAATACGGTGCTGGTTTAGTTTCAACCGAGAAGGACAGATGTGCAAATTCTTAGAGGGCCTTCGTATTGGGATACATGATCGGGTGGCTACACACCATAATGAGGTATTTCAATATTTGGTAAACTGGGCCAAGACTGCAGAATAGATAGAGATTTTAGCAGTCAGTCAGAGTAGTAGAGATGGAGACCGGGATAGAGGCAAGGATCGAGGGTGAGACTGAGATCGATCTTGGAGACCCTTTGGCCAGGGAGAGTCGCACGTGCGCCCTGATAAGAGGGCTCGCACTATAGCATATCAGAGAGGTGGTTCGAGTTATAGGCCCCCGGCACCACAAAGCCCAGCTTCTAGTCGAGGTGATTCATCTGTGTTCACTCCTATACCCTTGTGTGAGTATTGTGGTAAGTTACACCGATGAGAGTGTAGGAACATGTCAGGTGCTTGCTTTCGTTGTGGATCGACTGAGCACTTCAAGAAAGAGTGTTCACACCCACCATCTGTAGACCGATCATCGTTTCAGACCCCTGCCCATTTCCAGACTCCAGCCTATTCGCAGACATCTGTTCAGACACCGAGTTCAGGGCGTTACCAGAGTAGAGCTCCCAGGTCTACTGCTAGATCTGATAATAGAGGCCGGTCACATCAGAGTAAGGGACCAGTCATGACTGAGGCCATACAGCCTGCACTTGTTTATGCTACTAGACGTCGTGACGACAGAGATGAGCCAGACGTCATTGTAGGTACATTTACTATATTCTCTGTCTCATACTTTGCATTGCTGGATAACGGTTCCACCCATTCCTACGTTTCAAAATCTGTATCCCGAGACCTCTAAATTCTAGTTGAGATCATATACAACATAGTTACAATTATGAGTTCGGTGGGCTAATCAGTGGTTATGGATAGGGTTTTTTGGCAATGTCCCCTCGATGTTCAAGGGGAAATCTTCCCAGCCGACCTTATGGAGTTACCACTAGAAGAGTTTGATCTAATTCTGGGCATGGATTGGTTGACTGAACACCGGTTAACTTAGATTGTGAGTCCAAGAGAGCAATTCTGAAGACTTCTGATGATCGGACAGTGGTTCTTGTTGGTGAACGCCGTGGGTATCTGTCTAATGTCATATCTGTCTTGGCTGTGGACAAGATGATCCGAAAGGGGTATCAGACCTTCATTGTTTATTTCTTAAATACCAAAGGTTCTTTGTCTAAGATTGATGAGATTTACACTGTTAGCGAGTTTCCTAATGTTTTTCCCGATGAGTTACCTAGGTTATCTCCGGATAGGGATGTCGAGTTTGAGATTGAGATCTATCCGGGATCTGCGCCAATTTCTATGAACCCCTACCGTATGGCTCCTAATGAGCTTAAGGAGTTGAAGATTCAGTTGCAAGAACTCCTAGACCGAGGATTCATCCGACCTAGTTTTTTGCCTAAGGGAGCCTCTGTCTTTTTTGTGAAAAAAAGATAGTTCTCTCAGGCTGTGCATTGACTACCGGAAGTTGAATAAACTGGCAGTCAAGAATAAGTACCCACTACCCAGGTTCGATGACTTGTTCTATCAGTTTCGAGGAGCCACAGTTTTCTCGAAGATTAATCTCCGTTCTGGGTATTATCAGTTGAAGATAAAGGGGTTCGATGTAGCGAAGACGTCCATTCGCACCAGATGCGGACATTACAAGTTTCTAGTGATGCCGTTTGGTCTGACTAATGCTTCTACCGCCTTTATGGATTTGATGAATCGGGTATTCTGGCCCTACTTGGACTAGTTTGTAGTGGTGTTCATTGATGACATTCTGGTCTACTCCTGGACTGAGGTAGAACATGTCGGGCATTGGAGGATTGTTTTGCAGACCCTCAGAGAACACAAATTGTACGCCAAGTTGAGCAAGTGTGAATTTTAGCTCAGCGAGGTGACCTTTCTTGGACATGTGGTATCGGCTCGAAGTATCCAGGTTGATCTGAGCAAGATCGAGGCCATTGTAAGTTGGAAACAACCCAAGAATGTTTCTGAGATCCATAGTTTCTTGGTTTTAGCTGGGTATTACAGACGCTTCGTCGAGGGTTTCTCCGTCATTGCTGCCTCTCTAACGAAGCTATTAAGGAAGAAGGTTCCATTTATTTGGACTAATACTTAGCAGGATAGCTTCGAGAAGTTGAAGACAGCTTTGACACAAGCTCCAGTTTTGACCCAGCCTGAGTCTGGGAAGGATTTCACAGTTTATAGTGATGCATTACACTTTGGACTTGGCTGTGTTTTGATGCAGGATGACAGAGTGATCGTTTATGCGTCTCATCAGTTGAGGCCACATGAGTGTAATTATCCTACCTATTATCTGGAGATGGCTGTTATAGTCTTTGCCTTGAAGATTTGGAGACACTATCTCTACGGAGAGAAATGTTACATCTATACAGATCATAAAAGCCTGAAGTACCTTCTTACCTAGAAAGAGCTTAATCTAAGACAACGTCGTTGGATTGAGCTTCTTAAAGACTATGATTGTGTGATTGAGTATCACCCGAGGAAAGCCAATGTTGTTGCTGATGCCTTGAGCCGTAAGGATATTTCAAACTTGAGATCCATGTTTTCCAGGATAAGTATCTATGATGATGGTAGTCTATTAGTATAGTTGCGGGTTAAACCGACACTAGTTGAGGAGATTAAGGCCAAACAGCTCCATGATAGTTCCTTACTTCCTATCATACAACAGTTTAAGCAGGGATCTACCTCTGTTTATGCTTTGGACCAAGATGAGGTCTTGTGCTTTAAGGGTCAATATTGTGTTCCATATAATGCCGAGTTGAAACGGGCTATCCTCGGCGAAGCTCATCGCAGCCCTTATGTTATGCACCCCGGCGGGGACAAGATGTACCAGAATCTGAGGCAGAGATATCGATGGGTTGGTATGAAGAATGACATTTCTGACTATGTGTCACGATGTTTGACTTGCCAGCAGGTTAAGGCAGAACATCAGTATCCTTCTAGTTTGTTGCAACCCATCAAGATTCCCGAGTGGAAGTAGGAGCGTATCACGATGGATTTTGTTACATGGCTACCTTTAACTCCTTCTAAAAAAGATTTTGTTTGGGTGATTGTCGGCCGACTCACTAAGTCAGCTCATTTTATTCCAGTTCGAGTTACTTATTCTTTGAAGAAGCTGGCTAGACTGTATATCTCTGAGATCGTCAGATTGCATGGTGTACCCTTATCCATCATCTCTGATCGTAATCCAAGGTTCACTTCTCGATTCTGGTTGGCTTTGTACAGTACTTTGGGTACTCGACTGAACTTTAGTACATCTTTTCATCCGCAGACTGATGGTCAATCCGAAAGGGTGATTCAGATCATTGAAGATATGTTGCGAGGTTGTGTGATCGACTTTCGCGGCAATTGGGAGGATTTCTTACCTTTGGCCGAGTTTGCTTACAACAACAGCTACCAGGCTAGCATCCATATGGCACCATATGAGGCTCTATATGGCCGTAGATGTCGTACTTCTATCTTCTGGACAGAGTTATATGATAGGAAGGCCTTAAGCCCAGAGTTGGTTCAAGAGACTGAAGAGACTGTCAGATTGATTTGTGACCGTCTAAAAGAGGCTTTCGACAGACAAAAGTCCTATGTTGATAGTAGGAGAAAAGTCATCGAGTTCGAGGTCGGTGATCAGGTTTTTTTAAAGGTATCTTCGTAGAAGAAAGTTATGAGATTCAAGTTTAGAGGAAAGCTGAGTTCGGGATTTATAGGACCATACCGCGTTCTAAAAAGAGTTGGACATGTTGCTTATCAGCTTGAGTTGCCTCCCCAGCTTAGCCGTATTCATGATATGTTTCATGTATCTATGTTAAGGCAATACCATCCGGACCCGAGCCATGTTATTCAGGTACAAGATGTGGAGTTGATTCCAGATTTGTCTTATGAGGAGGAGCCTGTTCAGATCTTGGATCAAGACGAATAAGTTCTGAGGAATCGGTGTATTCCTATGGTTAAAGTTCAGTGGAGTAATCGTGGTCTAGAGAAGCTACTTGGGAGACCCTTGAGTCAATGGAAGAGCAGTTCCCACATCTGTTCAACTCAGGTAAATTTCAAGGTCGAAATTTCTTTTTAGGGGGAGAGTTGTAACACCCGAGAGTTTAAAAACATAAATGTAGGGGATTGCTGGTTGTGGGAATCAAACCCACAACCTTAGGATACTTTGGTTAGTGACCCGACCAACTAAGCTAGGTAGCTCTTGATGTTTTAATCCCCCAATTTACATTTGAATCCTACATGTCCTCTAATCTAGGATAATTAATATCCCAATCTACCTTTCCACCAACCAAAAATAATAACATGAGATCAAAAAATCCCCAATCTCATCAATTTTCTCCTACCAACCCTAACCTCGGCCACCCCGATCTGCCCCTACCGCGCCCCAACCAATCGAAGTGCCTCCTTCGTCTGACCAAAACCCCTAAAGCCACGCGCTCAGCCACTACTGCAATCGTCGGGAATTAGAAGATTTAGGTTCGTCGAACCTAGGGTTAAACCCTTTCAGGTTTTGGCTTATTTCGGCCGCTGTGGCTAGCTGTTCGATGGTCCAGGACCACCGCCACCTTCGCCGTGCAAAGACGAGTAAAACCCCTTTGGTTGATCTTAAATCCTCCGCCGATAAGGCCTTCATCGGAGTTGCGTTAATCCAGTGATTATTCGAATCGTTTGGGTAAGTTCCGACCACATTTTGGGCTTATTTCAGCGTTTTATAGGCTTCATTTGATTCTGGGTATAACGAACTTTCGTTTTCCGACAGAAACGACACAAAAGGGCATTTTGGTGACTTTTTTCGGTGACCGTTGATGACCGTCCGACGATTTGATATCAAGGTAGGTGAACCGATCTAACCCGGTTAAACCGGCCTGGCCTGAACCAGTCTAAACTGAGTCAACTCAGTGAGTCAATTCACCCGAGTCAACTCGCCTGAGTCAACCAATGGACCAGTGGCATCATGCTGACGTCAGCGGTGACTTTGACCAGTGGTGTTAGCATGACGTCAGCGTTGACTTTGACCAAAAAGTCAACTTTTCCTGAAAAGTCATATTATATGTTTTTCGATGTCCCGAGTCCGATTTTGAAACCCGTTTCATGAAATTATATCCCGAAAGCCTCTAAATAGGACTTTGAACATGCATTTGTATTAAGTTAAATTATTTGAGAAATGTTGTAGAACAAAGGACTGACATTGATCTTTTGATTAAAGGTACTTGTAGATCTCCCGAGTGTGTCTTCGCCCAGCCCAGCTCGTCCCGATCAGTTCAGCCCCGTGATCCCGTCATTACTCGTACGGTTTTATAACTTAGAATTTTATTTCGATCAAGATGTGAATCTGTTAGTAACCGTAATCCTTGTCGATCTAGGTTCCAGTACAGTAACGGAGTGTATTCCCGGTGCCCGGTAGTTTCAAACCTGCCTGACTTTTGAGGTGTGTTTCCGTATATGATATATAACTATTTTTTAATTGTTATACCTACTTTATAAATGTCATATCTAACTGATTATGTGTACATGAATTATTTACTTGATTTCACACGAACATAGCATGTTTTCTGAAGTAAGTATGATTATACTATATGATTGATATATGCCCTAGTACCTGATATGACAAACATGTTCTATGATTACCGCTTATCAATATAGAATTGTGTTTATCGAGTATTGTTCTTACTGTATACTACTGCATACCATGATGCTGTCTGGATTGATTAATAGGGGTACTTGGGTTATGATATGATGTCTCATAAGGTTCAGCCCTGATCCGGCTGGTAATTCTGCCCGTATGAGGTTCCTATGCTTCAGCTAGGGTAATTCCGTCTGTATTCGGTTCCTACGCTATGGCTAGGGTAATTCCGCCCGGACCTAAGGTATTCCCTTAGGATGGTACCCATGCCCCCTGAGCTTGGGTTAACACCTGTATATGATACCGTTCTGGGGAACTGTATCAGGGAGTTAGGTTGGAGGGTAGTTAAGTTATAAAAACTTACATGCGTATGAACATGTCTTACGGAAATGTTTTACTATGCTATTGATATAAATGTTTTACTTGCACTGTTGGAACACACTAAGCTCTCTAGCTCATACCCTTTTTCTTTCTACTTTTTTAGATAATTTGGATAGGCTACCCTGTACCTGACACTCGGAAAATCGACACATTCCGTATTCTATATAGATTGTAATGTTTCCACCCACCATTTTTTTTATCTCAGGGTGACATGTGCCTATATTTTGAGATTTATGACATTTTGTTACGATCTTTTGATACGTTACTTGATGTTGCCTATTTTGTAATCAATGTATGTCAGGCTATAAAGATGACTTTACCAGTTTACTTAGGTTTATAAATATAGACATATATATATATATATATATTCAAATTATATATTTGAATATTTGACAGATTTTTAATTTAGATATTTAAGTTGAGATGTGCCCCTTTGACTCGGTCCTTCCGCATAGGCCGGTCTAGGGGGTTACAAACGGCAAAAGGAATTTTAACAAATTTTTTTCATTAAAAAAACTATGATGATATTAAATTAGAATGATATCACATTATTGATTATACAAATAATTGTGTATTTAACATAAATGATTGATTATTAGTAATATTTGTGTAATTAATATATTTTTTAAAACTTTTAATTGTTTTAAAATTTTAAGACTTTTTAAATATAAATATTGAAGACTTTATTTGGTTGATTTTTCTAAAACAATTAAATTTAGTAATAATATATATAAACGGTTCATGGTTGACCAAGTAATCGTACCGAATAAACCGGTTAATCGTTTAGGCGGTAACTAATTTAAATGGGACAGTAACGGTTAATCAAAATGTAGTACCGAGACTTCCGATAATCGTACTGATAAGCTTTGCCGGTACGGTTAGCTATCCATGAACACTCCTAATCTTACTCTCAACACAGTATATGGTTATTTGAGTTTGTAGATATAAACATTAACTATAATTTTAAACTTTAACGTTGTTTCATATTTAGGGTGTTATTGAATTTTTATCATCTCATGTAAGTCTGCCATTATAAAATTAATGTGTTTTAAAGAAATAAAAAAAGAATAGAAGAATGAAAGTCTTGGTTACATCAAAACAACCTATAATAATTTTATACCTAATTGTGGGTTAGGTTGAGATTATTTGATCTTGACGGATATAAAACATGGTTTTCAAACAAAAATTTATGCTCTTTTTTGGTATTATTTTTGACATTTTAACACTAAAAGAAAATAAATTCTCAGCTCTAAACTTAAATTCTAAACCTTATACTTTAAACTTTTTAAAAAATACACCTTGCCCCGGTTTTAAAAACCCCTAACACTTACAAAAGTCTTTCTTATAGTAATCGAATAATTAATATATATAAAGGGAAATTCTAGCTACTGACATATTTGGTTGAAACCAATGCAATGCTGCAGCCTGCGGCAATATTAATTCATCTTATTCTTCTTCAGCTAATGTGGAAACGTTTCGTCCACTCCGTTGTGGTCCTAAGTGCAATGGTCCCCTTGGTAGAGAAAGTTGCAATTTAGGGACAAATTGCCCTGGTGAAGGGTGTGTCTGAACAAACTAAGGGACCTGCTGCGAGGGTACTTTGAACTGAACCAGCTCAATTCCGGGCACGTGGGGGGGGGGGGGCAGAAATCTAGATACAGCAATTATGAAAATTTCTCGAAGTCCATGGATTTGCTGAC
The DNA here is from genome assembly GCA_019671005.1 of Hibiscus mutabilis. Lineage (NCBI taxonomy): Eukaryota > Viridiplantae > Streptophyta > Magnoliopsida > Malvales > Malvaceae > Hibiscus > Hibiscus mutabilis. The sequence continues at coordinate 2,783,695 of CM033741.1, read as the reverse complement.
GCAAGAAAAAAATTATACAGATACTTGTTTTTGCATTAAAAACGTGCTCTTGTTGTAACAGATCTTGGTCTGTTTATCAGAAATAATAATACAATACAAGAGGAAGAAGGCAGTGGAGTTTTTAACCCAAAATCATTTTCACACACAAATTGGCAATGGTAGAGGAAAGCTTAACTTACTATCAGTTTCTATACAAAAAAAGAGAGGAAAGTATTTTTATTCTTAGTTTCTCTTTGTGAGAGTCCTTATTATCCAGCTCTTCTTAATGGCCTTGATTCCCTCAGCCTTGCTGGTGGACCTCTTCCACCTTACGAGCTGAAACAAGTGACCCATCCGCTTTCGCCACCGGAGCGAGCCACCCGGTTTCGGATGCTCGATCACACTCTTATTCCGCTCTTTAAGGTCCTTGCCCAACGTGGGCTTCCACGACATGCTGCAATTCTCAAGTGAAACCTTTGAAACTTTGCCTTTTTCCCATGAGCCAACGCCATTCTCTTCAAACTTGATTGAGATAAAGGAGTCTGCAAAATAATCAAAGTACAGTTCTATAATATGGTAAAGTTTGTGGTATGTTATAGGACAAAAAAATCAAGTAACTTCGAAGATATGTAATTTAGTACATCTACACGATTTTTTAGCTGGTTAGCTACATTAATAGTGAGACCAACTTGTAGCCTGAAAAAGAATGTAGAGGAAAGCCAAGTTTGACCAAATTTTGATAAGCAGAGGACATGATTAGCAAGAAAGGACATTAAAGGGGACCCTATTTTTATGGAAGATTAGATGAATTTGTAATGATCTTTGTTGTCTTTATACTACTAGGAAGCTGAATGAATTTGCATGAACCGTCCAACAGATAAATGGTAATGTTGTTTTGGTTACATCTGGAAATGATACAGTGAACTTGTTTTGAAGTTTTCTGTTTTGCAGATACAGGTCAGAAACTAAATCCAATATGCATAAATTATTGCAGAATTCAATGGATTTTTAGGATTTTCCCATGAAAACACAAACACACACATTTTCATGCAGGGGAAAATTTGCAGAGCAAACTAAAGAAGACAGGGTAAGATTCTTGGGTTTCCAGTTCTGCCATACTTTGACCACACTTTTTTCATTTACGCAAACACTAATTTTGCATGTGATGGATATTCTAGAACAACAACAAAAAAAAAAACCCAGGTTTTGAAACAACAATCTGAGCAAGTTAAAAGGGAAATAGAGACGGATTTGAAACTGAAATGGAAAAGGGTATTCACCTTCTTGACTGGTTGAAGCATCATGGTCATCAAAACCTTGAGATTTCCAATGGTTGCGATGGAGAAGTGAGCCTAAAGCAAAGATCTTGGGGAGGTGAATGTGTG